>ML435076.1:1314-14814 GCA_005239525.1 Nicotiana knightiana | reverse complement strand
CCCCAAAAGCATGTTGTCCAAATGTGCGTTAAAGAGTCCAAGGAAAAACAAATGGCTTATTCCCTTGATCACGGAATGGATACTACATCCACGGACTATCTTCCTATAAATCTAAACATTGGCCACTCAGATGGCATGCAAAATAAAGTTCCAATCATTACCCTAGCCACCAATGTCATCCTCTCCACCGATAACCCTAATCCCACCCCTGCCATTAACCCTTTAAATACCCGGCAATCTTCTCACAATGCCAAGCATCCCATCTACCCTAAGAAGGAGACACAAACCCATCCAAATTCTAAGACAACATACTGTTCAAACGATGGAAAACTTACCTCCATCCCCTCTACATCCCTAAAATTCCCAAATCATCTATGTCTAGCCCCCTCAAGCTCAGGACTATTAGCCTCTCTCATGGATGGAAATGGGTCTGATAGGACATGCAGTCTCATTAAACATCCAAGTCAATGGTCAGGAGTCGATAGTAATCCTCCAAAATACTCATTACCTAGAACAACTAAAAACTGAGAAAAAGATGCTTGCAATGGGCAATTACTTGAATTAAGTTTGGCTCAACAACATCCTACACCCACTAGCACCATCGTTGAACCCAAACCTAGTGCATGCAATGAGAAATCAGTGGAATATGATACCATGTTTCAACCCAATACAACCACAAAATATCCTCCTATAAATTCCCTTCTTCTCATTTGGGAGACCACCAATAGGCTCAGGAGCAACCAATCAACCAAGTGAACCCACATGCACCACCACCACACCCCCATGCAATGCAAGAACAAGGTCAGGCAGAAGCAGTAGTGGAGGAGGAGGTAGAAGAACACCTCAACCTAGGCTCAGAGCAAGTTCTAGAATTCTCAAGTCTAGACGAGGTAAAAGTGTATCTCTTCACGGAGATGCAAGAGAAGAGGCATGTGCTCAATTTTCCCCTAGCACATTACAAGTGCTCGATGGATATCAAGCCACCCCAGGATCTAATAGTGGGCAACAGAGCCATGATCCTAGTTTCATCTCTAAGAAGGAACCCTGTCTTTCTGTGAGGGGTGAGAGAGAATGGGTACCTAGCGAACATGAATATAAATCAACCAATGAATCATCCAACTAACTTCATCCTCTGGAATGTAAGAGGGGGAAATAATGACAACTTTAGAAGAAACCTTAGGGAAATGATAGACACTCACAGGTCGTGCATGGTGACTTTTCTAGAAACTAGGGTGATAAATCATGAGCAAGTGCTTGATGATTTTGGTTTCTCGGAGCTGATAGAATATCAGCAGAAGGCCAGTCAGGTGCATGGTAGTTATGTGGAATCATGAAGTGGTCATTGTCCATAACTTTATCCGTAGGAACCAAGAGATTCATGCAACAATTAAGGTACTTCCTATATGTAAAACTTGGTTATTTTCTTCTATTTATACTAGCACTAACTACCAATATAGAAATATTATGTGGGAAAATCTATAAAACATTTTTAATAGTTATAAAGGTCCATGGATGATAGGAGGTAACTTTAGCGATATCTTAGGCTCAAATGAAAATTTTGGGGGGAGACCTATAAATAACAATAGAGCAAATTATCTATTATCTAAAATTAGCAAGTGTAAATTTATGGATATGGACTACAAAGGGTGTAAATATGCATGATCAAACCATAGACATAGAAACAAAGGTCTTATTATAGAAAGATTAGACAAAGTCTTAGGAAATGAAGAATGGTGTGAATTGTTTCTAAATTGCTCTATAATTCATCTGCCCAAACCTATTCCAACCATAATCCCATTTTAGTAGAACTAATTTCTAGAAATAGACAAGGTCATTCTCAATCCTTCCGATTAGAGACTTATTGGTGTAGACATCCAGATTTCCAAACTCTTATTAGAAAACATTGGCATGGAGCTGACTACATTTGTTCCAGTAAAAATTTTATAGATAGTATTAAGCCTTGGAGATATAATGGGAAGGAAAAGAAAAAATTTAGCAAGGTTCCAGGGTAATCAAAATTCCAGGAACTATACTCACAGTACTTTCCTTCGATCTTTAGAATGTAATCTTAAAAAAGACTACAATGACATCCTTAATATAAAAGAGGATTACTGGAAATTGAGATTTAGAATAATGTGGTTAAATGAAGGGGATGCAAATACGAAATTTTTTCATATATCTGCCTCAAATAGAAGAAGAAAAAACAAAATTACCTTCTTTAAAGATGAAGCTGGAAATTGGATGACCATCATTTGATCATGTCTCACGTATTAAAGTTCTTTAGTAATATTTTTACCACTTCCCACTCATTTACAAATTGGAGTAATATAAAGGTAAATCAATCTAGTCATCCCAGAATAGAGCTTAATTCACTAGACAATCTACTTCTAGACAGTGAGATCAAGAAGGCTATATTTTCCTTCAACCTTTCAAAGCCCCGGGGCCGGATGGACTTTACCCTTTTTTCTATCAAAGATATTGGAACATTGTAGGACAATCTGTTGCGAATCATTGTCATGATATTTTCAAAAGGCAAAAAATTCCTAGAGAATTAAATAAAACATATCTTTTCCTTATCCCCAAAATACCTAATGCTAATAATATTAAGAATTTTAGACCAATTGGCCTTTCTAACACTATTTACAAAACAATCACTAAAATTCTTGCTAATCGTCTCAAACCACTCTTAGAACAAATTATTAGTCATTTCCAAGCTAGTTTCATGAAGAATAGAAGAGCCTCGGATAATGCAATCATTATTCAAGAATTAATTTCAAATCTTAAAAGAACTAAGGGTAAACAAGGCCATATGATCTTAAAAATTGATTTGGAAAAGGCCTTCGATCGTATAGAATGGTCCTTTGTCTACCGCACCCTTAGATACACAATTTTTGTTAATGGCTCCATCACAAATTTTTTTGAACCTAGTAGGGTAATAAGACAAGGTGATCCTTTATCACCCTATATCTTTATCCTATGTCTAGAAATGCTATCTAGATATATTGACCACCAAATTGATACTTGTAATTGGGATCCTATTACTATAGGAATAAAAAGCCCTAGTTTCTCTCATTTATTTTTTGTTGATGACTTGACACTGATGGCCAAGGCAAATAACAAATCGTGTCAAGCCATTAAAATAGGCCTTGATTATCTTTGTTCACTGTCAGGCCAAAACATAAATAGTACTAAGTCAAAAATCCTCTTCTCAAAAAACTGCTCTCCTAACATTATGAAAAACAATACCAATATGTTAGGCATAAAAAAAGTGAGACATTTGGTACCTATCTAGGTTTTCCAATATTAAGTAAAAATCCAAATCGACGGATTATATATTTATAATTAAAAAAATGAGAACAAAAATTGCCTCCTGAAAGATGAGATTTATTAATATAGCAGGGAGAACTACTCTAGCCCAATCGTGCCTAAACTCTATACCAAACCACTACATGCAATACACCCTCCTGCCAAAAAAGACCCTTAAAGACAATGATAAAATCCAGAGGAATTTTATATAGGGTACGACTGAAAAAAAGAAGAAAATTCACCTTGTTAAATGGTCCAATGTCTGTCAACCTAAATCCATTGGAGGCTTCGGCATCCATAATGGCAATGCTAAAAATATGTGCAACTTGGCGAGTCTAGTATGGAGATTACTCACACATGCCACAACTCCATGGGCAAGACTTATTATTACTAAATATGGGGAATATTAACCAATATTTTATTTGGAAGGGCATTATAAAGGAGTGGGAATTACATGCAAAAGGGATTACATGGTCACCATAGTATAATTCAAACTTGAACATATGGGACACAAGTTGGATCTCCAATATAAAAAATATCAGGAACTCAATCGAAGGCCTCCTCATGATTAGTGATTACTCCCTCAAAATTAGAGATATATGCGTTGATCACAAATGGGATCTTATTAAACTATCGATGGATATCCCTAATGATATCAAAAGAAACATTCTTAAGGTAAGAATTCGATCGAAGGGACCAACAAAGGATGTTCCTATATGGTCTCTATCTACTAAAGATATTTTCACTACTAAAATATGCTATAACCTAATTGAACCCCCTTTGAGTAACCAATTGGAGTATGACTGGGTTTGGACTTTATCTTGTCCAAACAAGATAAAATTTTTCTTATGGCAATGCTTTCATAACAAATTCCCTTGCATAAAATATCTAGCCCGTATAGGAATTAATATAGACCCCCTATGTCCTATTTATGATTCAAGAGAAGAAGAATCAATCACCCATATTTTCTTTGACCGTAAAACAACCAAACAATTTTGGGATAATATGGGTTGGTCAAATTTTTATGATCCAACAGGTGATCACCGGCTTCTCCAACTAAAAAACTTTGATTTCTCATTAAGAAGTATGTTTATTACGTGGAACTCTTTCTTTCCTGTTGCACTATAGGATATATGGATAAACAAGAATTCAAATAACCAAAATAATACTAGCAATCCTATTATCATAAATAATATTGTTCAAAAGGCCACAGAATTCATACTTCTTACTGAAAATAGCTTTGTCCCACTAAAGAAAATATCATTGGAAGTTAAATGGAAAAAACCACCTAAAGGCTGGTTCAAATTAAATATTGATGTCAATTTTAAGGACAACTATCAAAAAAGTGGCCTGGGAAGTGTTTTTTGCAATACAAAGGGACATTGGGTGGTTGGCTTTACAAAATTCATATATGCAAAGGGCTCTTTGGAAGCAGAAATTAAAGCACTACTGGAAGGACTTCAAATAAATCATGAATGGGGATTGTTCCAACTAAAAATAGAAACTAATTACACGGAGGCAATACAACTATACAACACGACAATAGACTATTTGATGATCTTATTTATGAATGCATGTTGTTTAATGCACCAGGGGAAGGTGATGCTCCTCCGGCTTGTATTCAGGCAAGGATTAAGGTGGTACATCAACTGACTAAGGAAGCAAATTTCAAGCAAAAGGAAAAACAATTTTTGTACTACCTCTTACTTATGTTGAATCTTTTGTAAAGAATAATCAAGAAGAACAATGTGTTTTTGTAAAGTATTTAACTCGAGATGCTTGCAATATGTTAGCAAGTTTAGGTAATCAAAGTGTCCTACGTGACACAAGCTATGACTATGAAATATTACGTAACTTTTAATATATATATTTCTTGTTTGCTCAAAAAAAAAGGTTAGATTGCTTTTTAAAATTCAATTGTCGATTTACTTTCTTTATTTCTGGAATTGTAGATTCATTTTTCAATTTGGCAAACTCCTATATATTCTAAAAAGGGCTTCACTATTCTAATAAATCCATTCATATTTAACAAATTTATCACTTAGTAAAGTACATTATGAATTCGACTCTTCTTCCAAGAAGAACAATACAAAACATGATATATGATACCGTCATGCCATTTGCTTACCTAGCAGTTTTGTTATTGCAAGTTTCAGATGTATACATATGTGTTGTTTTGAATGGGTAAAATGTTTAATCGATCAGCATACCGTGTCTAATGTGTTTGATAATTTGCTTGCTGTATTGATTTTGTTACAAGGCACTCATCTTTCTCCTCGTTCTGCTTTCATTTTATTGTTCTGCTTCATTTTAGTGATATTTTTCCTGATAATTTTTCAAAATTTTGGACCTACTTATATCAAACTTTGTATGTACCATCTACAGCAATACCGTATGATAGACCCCATGGTCATGTACATTGACTTGAGAAAAATGGAAGAATGGAGATGTGCTTTTCATCTCAAAAGATAATTTATTATCAGTTAACTTACTCTTTCAAACATAAGTTGGAGTTTTTCTTTGAGAGAGATTTCTTGATGGAATATCTATTTACTGATTAATAACACGATCTCCACTATATACATGATATTGTCATTTAAGTTCCTCTTTTCCTATTAGATTTTTTGGTATTATGAGCTACTATGCTCTGCTGTTTTGTGTTGCCCTAAGCAATAGGGAGCTGGTAAAAACCATTGATTTCAGTACTCATAGGTCTTTTACAGAACAAATCAGACGATGTAATTTATGATAAAGTACCACAAAGTCTTTTGTATCATTATAATTAACAGAAAACGCACCACTTCTCTATTATTTTGACTTAAAAATGAAATCTCCTTGTGTGTTTTCTGCATCTTTGGAAGTGGACATTTCATGCTAATTTAACCCAGAGTAAAAATTTTGTTTGTGAAACCTGACGGTTTCTTCTTGCGAAGACGATCAACCTCCTGGAATCAGTGAAGCGTCAGTGTAACGATAGTTGTAGCCATAATTCCCCATTTAATGCTCATTTTGTGCTTACTGTTGTTTTATGAATTATCGGATTAATTGGTTTGGGTCTGGAAGGATTTTGGAGTGGATTGAGATACTTAATCTCATGATGGAAGGCTTAAGTTGGAAAAATTGAGCGGATATTGACTTATGTGTAAACGGCTACGGATTTAAATTTTGATGGTTCAGTTAGCTCCATTGGGTGATTTTGGACTTAGGAGCGTGTCTGGATCGTGATTTAGAGGTCAGTGGTGGGACTAGGCTTGAAATGGCGAAAGTAGAATTTTTAAGAATTTGAGCGGGAGTGGACTTTTTGATATCGGGGTCGGATTCTGATTCCAAAAGTTGGAGTAGGTCTGTGGTGTCATTTGTGACTTGTGTGCAAAATTCAGGGTCAATCAGACGTGATTTGATAGGTTTCGGCATCGGCCGTAGAAATTTAAAAATTTAAAGTTCATTAGGCTTGAATCTATGTGTGATTCGTGTTTTTGATGTTGTTTGAGATGATTTGAAGGTTCGACTAAGTTCGTATGATGTTTTAAGACTTGTTGGTATGTTTGGTTGAGGTCCTTGGGGCCTTGGGTTGATTTCGAATGATTTTCGGAACGAGGTTTGAAGTTGTAGAGTTGCTGAAGATTTGCAACTGCTGGTGTAATCGCACATGCGACGTGGGAAACGCAGATGCGAGCTCGCAGAAGCAAGAAAGGGACCGCAGAAGTGGTCAAGAAAGATGCTGGCAGAGGTTGCATGTGCGAGGTCCTTTCCACACCTGCGTGTCCGCGGATGGGGGTATTGGATCGCAGAAGCGCGTGGGCACTTGGTGAGGCAGCTTCACAGAAGCGGACGACCCTTCGCAGAAGTGTGTCCACAGAAGCGGACTGGGCGCCGCAGAAGCATGAAAGGCCGCAGATGCGGTCAAGTGAGCCGCAGAAGCGGTTTTGCTGGGTAGAATTAAAAACGCAAGGGTTTACAATTTTCTTCATTTTCAAACATTTTGAGCTCGATCTAAGGAGATTTTTGAGAGGGTTTTCGAGAGGATTCTTGAGGTAAGTCCCTTGTGCTTGTTTTTGATCAATAATCTTGTATCCCATTGATTTTCCCACCTAGTTTGTGTGTTTTTGAGGTGTAATTTGGGGGTTTGAGGCTAGGGATTTGGAGAGTTGATTTGGGGGATTGGTGACGAGTTGGTGTTGGATTTTGATAAAAATTATATGGTTGGACTCGTGGTTGAATGAGCTTTCGGATTTTGTGACTTTTTTCGGATTTCGAGACGTGGACCTGGGGGTCAGTTTTGAACTAATTTTGGATTTTTGAATTATAAATTTGTAATTTCTTGTAGAATTGATTCCTTTAGCCCGTATTGATTGTATTTTTCGGATCATTTGGAGGCCTTTGCGAGGTAAAGGCGTTTTGGAGTAGGAATTTGCTCGGATTGAGGTAAATAACACTTCTAAATTTGGCTCTGATGGTTCGAAACCCTGAAATATGTGTTATATGATTGGTGTTGAGGTGACACACACATACCAAGTGACGGGCGTACGCGCGTGCACCGTGAGAATTGTGACCTGGTCGATTCCATGGCACTGTATAGTGGACTTATCTTGTTGATGTCCGTATTTTCTATCATGTGATAAAGTAATTAAGTTATTAATCATGTTAGAGATCATGTTTAGCATATATGTCGGCACTGTTGGGACCCATAGTGGTCGTTTCTTGTTGTTGTCTTACTAATTTCATTGATATTTAGAACTCAATCATATTCATTCATTTCACATCATATCGCAGTCTCTGTTGTTATTTGTTGATGCATCATATCATTGTTTTCAGGGCTAGTTTCATTGACAATGTGAGCCCGTGAAAGAGACTGGAGAAATTGATGACTGAGTGAAGCCGAGGGTCTGATTATGAGTGATATTTATGGGATCGAGCTGCACGCTGCAACGGTTATACCAATTTAGGATAGCAATTTTGCTAAAGGAGCCCCTCCAGAGTCTGCACAAACCCCCAGTGAACGCGGTTGATTATATTGAGGGATGGATCTTCCCTGGACATGGATCTTGTCTGAAGCATTTATATACCTGGGGATGGATCTTCCCCACAGGCTATACCTTGCACCTCGTGTGCAGATCCAGGTTGAGTTCATCACTACTTTTAGTCCAAAGTTTGGATTTGTTACTTATTGAGTTAGTTGTACTCACGCTACACCTTACACCTCGTGTGCAGATCCAGGTATTTCTGGTCACGGCGGCTGCTAAGTTTGGAGTCAGGATCTTGGGAGACTATCGAGGTAGCTGCATGACGTTCACAGACCTTGACCCTCCTTCATTATCTTTACTTATATTTCAGTTTTACTCTTTAGACATTGTATTAGACCATCTTCCGTCGTAGATGCTCATGTACTCGGTGACACCCTGGATTTGGGAGAGATTGTATTGGGTTGCGTATTTTTTTTCTGTTATCAAAAAGGTTTTTCTTAAATATTAATTGCTTCCGTATTATTCAAAATTTTTGGTTATATTGAAATAGTTGAGTAATTGGATTGCCTAGTTTCACGATAGGCGCGTTCACTGCGGTTGGTTTTGGGTCATGACAGTCAGAAAAAAATATGATTTTATATGCAAATTCAATGAGATGTTATCTTTTAGGTTAGTCATTGCTAAATTATCTCTTATATGAAGATCTTTATCCTTCTAACCTTCGCAGGAATCTAGTGGCCTTAGATGTCCTAATAGGGACTTTGAAAGATATTAGTTTTGAGGAGCATTTCTCTAACTATGCGCTAGATGCCATTGAGTAGCAGCACAACAAAATATTAAAGTTTCCCATTTTATGTCACATGCCAGGCCAATGGTTTATCGAGACTTCCTTGCGGAGGCTATGTTGCTGAGTGCATTACCTTTTCTTTTGGATCCAGTTCTTAAACAGCACAGGAATAGATATACTCTACCGAAAATAGGATAAATTTATTTATGAGATCAAGTTTTAAAAATGCAAGATCGTGCCTATGCTCCTTCGTATTTTTCTGCAATTCTAGCATAGGTATACAACATGACTAAATAATTAATTAACTATCGAAATCACCAATAAACAAGCAACGACCACTTCTAAATCAAAATGTCGGCACAGGCCGTCCCCCATCTAGTGTTAACAATAAATTATAGTATTTTAAAACTGAAAATTATAAAATATATAATGAAAACTCCAACGTATGGTACAAAGATATATAAGTAATAATACACAAGAATGCTAGAAATACTATTATTACCTTTTAAGTAAAACAATAACTTCTGAGAATAAATTGAAGTACGGAGGAACAAAATTCGTGATGATCCAAAGGGTCATCTTATATTTTAGAATTTAACTCTGTGCTTTATAGCCTTAGAAATCTCATTTTTGTACCCTTCTCGATTTACGTGCGCAGTCCAGGAGTGATTTCCGGGAAGCTTTTATGTTGAAAATTAAGGAAATAATAATTTATGGTCTAAAAAGTTGATTTTAGTTGACTTTGGTCAACATTTTGAGTAAACGAACCCGGATCCGTATTTTGACAGTCCCGGTGAGTCCGTAATAAAATATGGGACCTGGGCGTATGCCTGTAATCGAATTCCGAGGTTCCTAGTTCAAGAAATGAATTTTTTTATTAAAATTGAATGACTGAAATTATATAGGTATTAAGAAAATGGTTAATGGTCGATTTTGTTGGTATCGGGTCCGTATTTTTTTTTCGGATCCCGGTATAGGTCCGTTATGATATTTAAACCTTATCTAGGAAATTTGGTGAAAAACGGAACAAATTTGACGCGATTCGGACGTCTCGTTGACAAAATAGAAATTTCAAAGTGCACTTGAGAATTCCATATGTTTTTGGTGCTAAATTCGTAGTTCTAGGTGTTATTTTGGCGATTTGATCGCATGAGCAAGTTCGTATGATGTTTTTAGACTTGTGTGCATGTTTGTTTTGGAGTCCCGAGGACTCGGGTGAGTTTCGGATAGGCTACGGAGTGGAAAAGACTTAGAAAGAATTGCTGGTGTGTTCAGGTCTGCAGATCTCGCATTTGCGAGCCTCGTATTTACGAGCCTCGTATTTGCGATGATGTTTCGCAATTACGAGCAAGGGGCTGGGCTGGGTAGTCTCGGAATTGCGAGAATAGGACCGCATTTGCGATAGCTACAAATATGCAAAGGTTTCACATTTGCGATAATTCTCTTGCGAAGCTCAGATCGCAAATGCGATATCTGCAGCTGATGGGTCTCTACTTAGACGGGATTTTTCTCATTTTTCAACATTCCCAAACNATATATATATATATATATATATATATATCATGGAGAAGCAATGACTATTTCTCATTAGCTCAACTCTGATGTATAAAATTTTAGACGAATCGGGGCCTGTTGTCCGAATTAATAAAAAAGTAGTGGACATTAGCACACCAAAAATCAAAATCGTGTTGATTTCCTATTTTTGGCCCAAAAATGCCATAAATTGAGGAACTCTCATGAAGAAGCAATGACTATTGTTCATTAGGTCATTTCTAATAAGCCCATAAAATTTTAGGTGATTCGGGACCGTTCACCCGATTTCATGAAGATGGCGTAAACATTAGCACATGACAAATAGGAAATCATGTAGAATTCCTATTTTATGACCTTAAACGCCAAAAGAATGAAGAATGATAACGTATAAGCAATGACTATTGTTCATTTTGTCGTTTATGATGGGCCCATAAAATTTTAGATAATTCGGGACCAATAGCCCGTTCATGAAAATGGTGTGCACATTAGCACACGAAAAATAAAAAATGGGATGAATTCCTGTTTTATGGTTCTAAAATGCCAAAAAGGATGAACGGTCATAGTGAAGGAATGTATTTTATTCATTAGGTCATTTATGATGGGCCCACAAAATTTTAGGTGCATGGTCGGTCACCTGAATTCTTAAAGATTGGCGTGGACATTAGCACACGAAAAATCAAAAATTGTGTTGAATTCCTATTTATGGCCCTAAAATGCCAAATTATGAGGAACGGTCATTGACAAGTGATGATTATCATTCATTAGGTCATTTCTAATAGGCCCACAAAATTTTAGACGATTTAGGGACGGTCGCCCGAATTCATGGAGATGGCGTGAACATTAGCACACAAAAATCGGAAATCATGTTGAATTCCTGGTTTATGGCCCTAAAACACCGAAAAACGAGGAACAGTCATGGATAAGCAATGTCTATTATTCCTTAGGTTGTTTCTGATGGGACCACAAAATTATAGGTGATTCGGAGCCGATCTCCTAAAGTCAAGAAGATGGTGTGGACATTAGGATACGTAAAATCGAAAATCGTGTTGAATTCCTATTTTATGGCCATAAAATGCTAAAAAATGAGGAGATGTCATGGAGAAGCAATGACTGTTATTTATTATGTCATTTTTTATAGCCCATATTTTAGGTGATCTGGCACCGGTCGCTCGAATTCATGAAGATGACGTGGACATTAGCACACGAAAAATCACAAATCGTGTTGAATTCTTATTTTATAAATCTAAAATACAAAAGCGAGTAAAGGTCATGGAGAAGGAATGACTAGTATTCATAGGTTATTTCTGATAGGTCCATAAAATTTTAGTTGATTCGGGTCCGGTAGTCCGAATTCATGAAGATATCATAGACATTAGCACAATAACAATCGGAAATCGTGTTGAATTCCTGTTTATGGCCCTAAGACGCTAAAAAATAAGGAATGATAATGGATAAGAAATGATTATTGTTCATTAGGTAATTTCTAACGAGCCCACAAAATTTTAGGTGATTCGGGACCGATCGCCCGAAATCATAAAGATGGCATGGACATTAGCACACGAAAAATTAAAAATCGTGCTAAATTCCTATTTTATGGCCCTAAAATGCCAAAAAAGATGAATGATCGTGGAGAAGCAATGACTATTGTTCATTATATCGTTTCTAATGAGAACATAAAATTTTAGGTGATCCGGTGCTTGTCGCCCGAATTCATGAAGATTGTGTGGACATTAGAACACGAAAAATCGTAAATTGTGTTGAATTCCTATTTTATGGTCATAAAACGCCAAAAATGCGGAATGGTCATGAAGAAGCATTGACTATTATTTATTAGGTCATTTTTTATGGCCCATATTATTTTACGCGATTCGGGACCGGTCGTCGAATTCATAAAGATGACATGGACATTAGCATACGAAAAATAAAAAATATGCTAAATTCTTATTTTATCGCCCTATAATGCCAAAAAAGAGGAACAACAAAGAGAGTAAATGACTATTGTTCATTAATTTATTTTTTATGGGCGCACAAAAATTTAGGTAATTCTACGCCGGTCACCTGAATTCTTGAAGATGCATGGATAGTAGGACAAAGAAAATCGAAAACGTGATGAATTCCTATTTTATCACCCTTAAAATGCCAAAAAAAAAAAGAGAGGAACAAAGATGGAAAAGCAATGAGTATTTNCGGGATTTTTCTCATTTTTCAACATTCCCAAACACTAGAAACCCCTTAGGCGATTTTTCAAAGGCATCGTCTTCCCCAAATCATAGGTAAGTGATTCTTAACTCATTTCTTTCAATCTTTCACTTTATTTTACAAGATTTCAACCTAGAATTTAAGGTTTTCATGGTGGAAATGGGGATTTGTGGGTAGAAAGAAATTTGGATATTTAAACCTCAAATTGAAGTCGGATTCCAAAACCAAGTATATATTCGGGCTCGGGGGTGAATGGATAATCGAGTTTTGGTCCGAATTTTAGGTTTGGACCAAGCGGGCCCGGGTGTTGACTTTTGTTGACTGTTCAAAAATAAACTATATTGAACCGTAGTTGTCGTGGGTGATTCCTAAGGCTTATTTTGAATCATTTGATTGGTAATTTGCTAGATATTGTTTGCTCGAAGACTAAATTGAAAGGCAAGGTTGTGATTGAACGTTGAGTGACATTTGGAGCGAGGTAAGTGTTGTGTCTAACCTTGACTTGAGGGTTTAGGAACCTTTGAATTCTTTGTTATGTGATAAATCATGTGAGCAGCGTATACATGAGGCAACGAGTACCTATGCGCCGCCAATTTACCTGTTTTCTCCTGTTTTCCTTTATATTGTTTCCCTTCTAGCTTTACTTGTTACATGTCTAACTGTAATTCTGTGCTTAATTGTTACCTGATGAATATTCCCCCCCCCCCCCCC
>ML435075.1:1909-32534 GCA_005239525.1 Nicotiana knightiana | reverse complement strand
TTGAAATAGAAGTCTCCTACACGGTTAGGGTTCGCCCTAAACATATAAATAGACTCCTAAAACATAACTACAAGGAGATTCGAAGAGATTAGAGAGGATACGGACGACAAAACATCGATTTGTACAGATTTTCTTCATTACTTTGTAGTTTAATTATGCAAGTTATTTTGGGTTTTATTCTTATGAATTTGTTTAGCTGACTTCTTTAACCTAGGGTTTTGGTAGAACCCGTTGGAGGATAAACTTATTGTGTTATTAATATAGTTCCAATTGGTTGATTAATCTTTATTTGTTCAACTACGTTCTTGTTGTAGTTAATTGAATGGCCATCAATTAGCTGTTCCTATTTATTATGCATCTACTTGAGAGAGAGTGCATATGTAGGTAGTTGTTTGAACAACATCACTCCCGGAGTATAGGCGAAAGTCATAACCGAGGGTTTAGAGGTTGGATTAGAGATAACGATACCTCGGGTGCAATCTAAAGTGAACTGTAATGCAATCTAGCTAGCGTAACTTGAGAGAGTGCGTCTAGTAAATTATCATAATTACTTGAGAGAGATTTATGGTAGATAGAGTGTTCATGATTGATAGAAACAACTAATCAAGCTATATGAAGTATCCGAGAATTATATTTACCGACGGGGGAAACCATAACCTTAGATCTTTATTACAATTGTTTACACCTTAGCGTAGTTAATCTTTAGTTTTAATCTTTAGCTTTAGTAATTTAAATAACATCAAGTGACAGTTGAGTATTCTAACAACTTGCTTGATACGTAAATTCCCTGTGGGATCGACTCTGGGCATAATACCCCGGATTATATTTGCAACGCCCGCTTAGTCTTCTACAAGACATAGTTGAGCGTGATCAAACTCAATCTAATCAATGAAATTGGATGAAAACCCATGAAATTGGGATGAAATTTCCCAAGGAGAAATCTGAGGATTTAGCGAGATTTAGACATCGGATTTAGTTGATTCTTGTTCGAGTGGGTTCATGAGAGAATGGGTGTTCGGGAAATATAAATTTTATCTGATTTCGATACATGGGCCCGAGGGACTTTTTGGGCGAATTTCCTAATTTCGCGTATTAGCTTAGAAATAATTAGCTATTTTGTTCCCTTGAAGTGATATTTACATTATGCAATCGATTTGAATAGATTTGGGCCACCCGGAGTCGGATACTCGTGGCAAGAGTGTGGTATTGAGTTGATTAGTGCAGTCAAGGTAAGTGGCTTGCCTAATTCTATGTTGGGGACTTCCCCTTAGGAATTTTTATACTGATTTTTTTACGTAGACGCCGTGTATGTGAGGTGACGAGTGCGTACACGGGTCATTGTCTCTAAAATCCTATTTTTACTTCCATGAAATCACTCATTTTCATTCCTATATTACTGTTTTCTGTCTTAACTGAGTAGTTAGCTTAAGAGTAAGCATGCCTACCTGTCCTTACTTAATTTCCCCTTATTTGCTACTAGTTGCACCATGCTTAGGTAGCTTTACTCTATTCTTGCCTGTTATTTTTCTTGGACTGTTTAATTAAGTCGTATCCGACATACTTCTGCTTTGCATATTTAAATTGGGACTACGGACCGAGAACTGGGAGCTTTTCCCTTGTACTGCATTGTACATTTACTGTTGAGATATATGATATGCTGAGCTGAGGGCTCTCTGTCTGTTATAAATTCTTCTAGTTTCCATTAAACATGTTTATCATTGCTCATCTCTGTTTCACTGTTATAAATTTATATTGACTTGTTTTAAAAACTCAGTAGAGCCTTAACCTGACCTCGTCACTACTTGACTGGGGTTAGGCTTGGCACTTACGGAGTAACGAATGTGGACTACTCACGCCATTTCCTGCGCATGTTTTCACCATGTGCAGATCCAGGTACCTACACCCAGTATCGTGGCTAGGAGTCGTTCTAGCAGCTGCCAGGAGACCGCGAGGTAATTCTGCCGCGTCCGCAGAATCCCACGAGTCCCCTTCTACTCTAGTATAGGCACAGAGGACGTATGTATTTTCCACTATTTCATTGTATAGAGCTACATTTAGTACAGAGCTTGTGACTATCGTGACATTCCAGGTTTTGGGAAGTGAAAGTGTACATGCTGAGCAGCTATGTTATATCTACTTGAGTTCTTTTCCTATCTTTATTTTATTGATTCTATTATTTTCCGCAAATTTTAGGCTTACCTAGTTATAGAGACTAGGTGCCGTCACGATACCTTTCGGAGGGAAAAACGGGTCGTGATTAGTTGGTATCAGAGGGGCTAGGTTCATAGGAGTCACAAGTCACAAGTCGATTTATTAGAGTCTCGTGGATCGGTGCGGAGACATCCGCATCTATCTTCGAGAGGCTATGTAACTGTTAAGAACAATCAAATTCTTTGGAATTCCTTATCATTCTAGTTACTGTCATCAAATTCTTAAACTCTATTCTATTCTTTCTTGTAGATGGTTCGTACCCGTACCGGACGTACTGATGACCAGGCACCCGAGCCCCCAGTCAGAGCCACTAGAGGCAGGGGTCGGGGAAGAAGACGAGCACGCGGTGCAACCCGAGCACCAGATAGAGCAGAGGCGGAGGAGCCCCCAGCATCTACAGTTGGAGGGGCACAAGAGGTCCCTACTGTTAGTCCAGACCTCCAGGAGACATTGGCTCAGTTCTTGAGTGCCTTCAATACTCTGTCTCAGGTTCCGATAGCTCCAGCTACATCCCAGGTAGGAGGAGGGACACAGACTCCCGCAGCCCGTACTCCTGAGCAGAGGGTTCATATTGGGCAGGTTCTAGAGTATATTCCTATGCCCCCAGCAGCTCCAGCCCAGCATGAGACTAGAATAGCTGTTCCTGAGGTAGAGCAGCTCCGACTTGAGAGGTAAAAGAAGTACCACCCACCTTAGTTCAGCGGACTAGGTTCGGATGATGCCCTGGGTTTTCTTGAGGGGTGTCATCGCATTCTCCGCACTATGGGTATTGTTGAGACGAGTGGGGTTTCTCCACTGCTTTCTAGCTGAGGGGAGCATCTTATCTGTGGTGGCGTGCTTTTGACCTTAGTAGCCCGAATGAGGCAGCTTCACTTACTTGGGCTCAGTTCTCCGAGATGTTCTTACTTGAGTTTGTCCCTCAGAGCTTCACGGATGCTTGCGTGCAGAGTTTGAGAAGCTACGCGAGGGTGCCATGACTATGTCAAAGTATGCAGCCCGTTACAGCAATTTGGCTCGCCATGCACCAGCTTTGGTTGTCACTGTCAGAGAGAGGGTTCGACGCTTTATTGAGGGACTCCACCCCAGTATTCGGACCAGCATGGCCAAAGAGCTGGAGACCGATATTACTTACCAGCAGGCCGTGAGTATTTCCTGGATGATTGAGACTATGTTAGCTCGGGACAGGGTGGAGAGAGAGGCCAAGATGTCTCGAGAGACTGGTCATTTTTCAGGAGCCTGTGCACCAGCAGCACGCTATGGTAGGGGTTTTTTGAGTCGCCCCGTTCATTCAGCTCTCCCAGTAGCCAGTGGTGTTCCAGCTCCTCCTAGAACTCATGAGCCTTATTATACACCACCAGTATCTCAGGTGCCTCCTGCTAGAGGTGCTATCACTGGCCAGTCCAACAGGCCAGTTCAGGGTCAGCAATGGCCGCCACGTCTTCCGAGGGGTTGCTTTGACTGTGGTGAACCTCGTCATATGATCAGAGATTGCCCAGATCGAGGAGGGTCGCACCACCTCAGACTTATGAGGGTGCACCACCTCAGACTTATCAGGGTGCACCACCTCAGACTTATCAGGCCCCACGTCTTCCACCAGGTCCTCCAGCTATTCTTCCAGCCCCAGCTGCTACCCCACCACCTCAGGTAGCTCGAGGTGGAGGTCGGGGAGGTCGAGGTCGCGCTAGAGGGGGAGGCGAGGCCAGGTACTATGCTCTTCTAGCCTGGTCTGAGGCCATTGCTTCAGATTCAGTCATTACAGGTATTGTTCCCATTTGTCATAGGGATGCATCAGTATTATTTGACCCAGGCTCCATATATTCATAGGTCTTCTTATTTTGCTTCACATCTGGGGATATCTCGGGATTCTTTGAGTTTCCCCATTTATGTTTCTACTCCGATAGAAGATTCTCTTGTTGTGGACCGCGTATATCGGTCATGTTTGATTGCTATCAGTGGTTTTGTGACCAGAGCTGATTTATTACTACTCACTATGGTATATTTCGATGTTATATTGGGTATGGACTGGCTATCTCCCTACTATGCTATTCTTGATTGTCACGCCAACACTGTGATGCTGGCTATTCCAGGATTACTGAGGTTAGAGTGGAGAGGTTCCTTAGAGTATACTCCCCGCCGAGTCATTTCTTTTCTTAAGGCTCAGCAGATGGTTGAAAAGGGGTGTGATGCATATTTTGCTTAAGTGAGAGATGTTAGTGCTGAGAACCCTACAGTTGGGTCAGTTCCAGTTGTCAGGGACTATTCTAATGTATTTCCAGCTGATCTTCTGCGTATGCCACTCGATAGAGACATTGATTTCGGCATTGACTTATTGCCGGGCACTGAGCCGATTTCCATTCCTCCTTATCGCATAGCTCCTCCTGAGTTGAAGGAGTTGAAGGAGGAGTTACAGGAGGTTCTTGAAAAGGGATTCATCAGGCCTAGTGTATCACCTTGGGGCGCTCCAGTGTTATTTGTGAAGAAAAAAGATGGCTCGATGCGTATGTGTATTGACTACCGGCAACTGAATAAGGTGACAGTGAAGAACAGGTACCCATTTCCTCGCATTGATGATCTATTTGACAAGTTACAGGGTACTAGGGTGTTCTCTAAGATTGATCTGTGTTCGGGTTATCATCAGTTGAAGATTCGGGAACTGGATATCCCGAAGACTGCCTTCAGAACCAGATATGGCCACTATGAGTTCTTTGTTATGTCATTTGGACTGACCAATGCCCCAGCAGCCTTCATGCACCTGATGCACAACATATTTCGGCCTTATCTTGATACTTTCGTCATTGTGTTCATTGATGACATTCTGGTATATTCTCGGTCCCAGGAGGACCATGAGCAGCACCTGAGGACCGTGCTTCAGACATTGAGGGAGAAGAATTTGTATGCCATATTTTTTAAGTGTGAATTTTGGCTTGATTCTGTGGCATTCCTCGGCCATGTGCTTTCTTCGGATGGGATCAAGGTAGATCCGAAGAAGGTAGAGGCAGTACAGAGTTGGCCCAGACCGTCCTCAGCTACTGAGATCCGCCGTTTCCTCGGCTTGGCTGGGTATTATCACCGTTTTGTGGAGTGATTTTCATCCATTTCAGCGCATATGACCAGACTAACCTAGAAGGGTGCATATTTTATATGGACTGAGGAGTGTGAGGAGAGCATTCAGAAGCTCAAGACAGCCTTGACTACAGCTTCTGTGTTGGTATTGCCTACCGGTTTCGGGTCCTATACAGTCTATTGTGATGCTTCGAGGATTGTCCTGGGAGCGGTGTTGATGTAAGACGGTAGGGTAATTTCCTACACGTCCAGACGGTTGAAGTTTCACGAGAAAAACTACCATGTCCATGATCTTGAGTTCGCAGCGATTGTTCACGCCCTGAAGATATGGCATCATTATTTATATGGTGTTCCTTGTGAGATATTCACGGATCACCGGAGTTTGCAGCACATATTCAGGCAGAAGGATCTAAATTTGCGCCAGCGTAGGTGGTTGGAATTGCTAAAGGACTATGACATCACTATATTATACCACCGGGGGAAGGCCAATGTGGTGGCCGACGCCTTGAGTCGCCGGGCGGATAGTTTGGGGAGTTTGGCATACCTTCATGCAGCTGAGAGGCCTCTAGCCTTAGATGTTCAGTCCTTAGCCAGTTAGTTCGTGAGATTTGAGCTTTCTGAGCCTTGTCGGGTATTAGCTTGTATTGTTGCTCGATATTCCCTTTATGACCATACGAGAGAGCTCCGGTATGATGATCCCCACCTTTTGGTTTTTCAAGATAGAGTTCAGCGGGGTGATGCTAGGGATGTGACTATAGGAGATGATGGTGTGATGAGGTTGCAGGGTCGGATCTGTGTGCCCAATGTGGATGGGCTTGGGGACTTTATTCTTGAGGAGGCCCATAGTTTGCGGTATTACATCCATCCGGGTACCGCAAAGATGTACCAGGATCTGAGATAGCACTATTGGTGGCGAAGGATGAAAAAGGATATAGTGGAGTTTGTAGCCAAGTGTCTCAACTGTCAGCAAGTCAAATGTGAGCATCAGAGACCGGGAGGGTTACTTCAGCAGATTGAGCTTCCAAAGTGGAAGTGGGAGCGGATCACCATGGACTTTGTGGTTGGACTTCCTCGGACTTTGAGGAAGCATGATGCTATTTGGGTGATTGTGGATCAGCTGACCAAATCAACCCATTTCATTCCAGTGATGACTACATATTCATCTGAGAGTTTGGCTGAGATTTATATCGGAGAGATTGTTCGCCTCCACGGTATCACAGTGTCTATCATTTCAGACAGAGGTACACAGTTCACTTCACGGTTCTAGAGAGCCGTCCAGCAGGAGTTAGGCACCAGGGTAGAGTTGAGTACAGCTTTCCATCCTCAGACAGACGGGCAGTCCGAGCGCACGATTCAGATTCTCGAGGATATGCTCCGTGCCTATGTGATAGATTTTGAAGGGTCATGGGATCGATACTTGCCTCTTGCTGAATTTTCTTATAACAACAGCTACCAGTCTAGCATTCAGATGGCGTCGTATGAGGCTTTGTATAGTATGCGGTGCAGGTCTCCCGTGGGATGGTTTGAGCGGGGCGAGGCCGGATTGTTGGGTACAGACTTGGTTCAAGATGCCCTGGACAAGGTGAAGGTGATTCAGGAGAGACTTCGCATAGCTCAGTCCAAGCAAAAGATATATGCGGACCGGAAGTTTCGTGACTTGGCATTTATGGCTGGTGATCGGGTTTTGCTTCGGGTATCGCCTATGAAGGGCGTCATGAGGTTCGGGAAGAAAGGTAAGCTGAGTCCAAGATTTATTATCCCTTTTGAGGTGTTACGACGTGTTGGGTAGGTTGCTTATGAGCTAGCCCTGCCTCCCAGCCTGGCAAAGGATCATCCGGTGTTCCACGTCTCCATGCTCCAGAAGTATCACGGTGACCCGACTCATGTTTTGGATTTCAGCTCAGTCCAGTTGGACAAGGATCTATCATATGTTGAGGAGCCTGTGGATATATTGGACAGGCAGGTTAGAAAGATCATATCAAAGTATATTGCGTCAGTAAAGGTTCAGTGGAGGGGTCAGCCAGTCGATGAGGCGACTTGGGAGACCGAGCAGGATATGCGGAGTCAGTACCCTCATCTTTTCACAATTTCAGGTATGTTTCTATGCTCGTTCGAGGACGAACGATTTTCTTAAGAGGGGGAGGATGTAACGACCCGATCGGTTGTTTTGAGAGTTAGCGCCCCGATCCCTAATAACCACTTCTCCCATGTCTATTTATGTTATTGGAACTTGTCGGATCGTTGAGTGATGAAATCCGGGGTGATTTTGGACACATAGTCCATAAATGTGGAATTTAGCTTTAGAAATCTTGTTGTAGCTAGAGCTGTGTGAAGAAGGACCTGGAATGGAATTTTGCGACTCCGTTAGCTCCGTTGGGTGATTTCGGGGTTGGGAGCGTGTTCGGAATGTGTTTTCGAGATCAGTTGTGGATTTAGGCTTGAATTGGCGAAAGTTAGAATTTCGGCGATTTCGGCCGATAGGAAAAATTTTGACATCGGACTCTGAATGGAATTCCGAAAGCGACAACAGGTCCGTAATGTCATTTATGACCTGTGTGCAAAATCTGAGGTCATTCGGATGAGTTTAGAGTGTTTCGGCATCAGATGTGAATTCTAGAAATTTCATAAGTTCTTAGGCTTGAATCTATGCATATTTGATGATTTTGATGTTATAAGATGTGTTTTTAAGGCTCGACCAAGTTTTAATGGGTATTAGAGTTGGTTGGTAGTTTTGGTTGAGGTCCCGGGGGCCTCGGGGTTGTTTCGGATGCCCAACGGGTGAATTTGGGACTTTGGGAGCAGCTAAACCATTCTGGTTCTAGTGTCTCGCACCTGCGAGGGTATTTCCGCAGGTGTGGACATGCAGGTGCGAAGGGGGTGCACGAAGGTGTGGACGTAGCTTAGGCTGGCCCGACTTGCAGGCGCGAAAGAGTATCCACAGGTGCGGAGCAGCACTTACGACCCAGCCACCGCAGGTGCGACCCCAGGTCCTTTAATGAGTTTCCGCACTTGCGATTGTGTTTCCACAGGTGCGGCTCCGCAGGTGCGATCCAGTGTCGCAGGTGCGAAACATCTGGGCTGGTTATACCAAAATTCGAGGGGTTAAAATTCAAAACACCAAAATTGATTGTGAGCTCGTGACTTGGCGATTTTCAGTGGGATTTGAAGAAGAGAATCATAGGTAACGTTTTCTAACATTAATCCATTTGTATCTAAATAATCGCTATCAATTTCCTCAATCTAATCAATGAAATTGGATGAAAACCCATGAAATTGGGATGAAATTTCTCCGAGTAGAAATCTGAGGATTTAGGGAGATTTAGACGTCGGATTTAGTTGATTGTTGTTCGAGTGGGTTCATGAGCGAATGGGTGTTCGGGAAATATAAATTTATCTGATTCCGAGACATGGTCCCGGGGGGGCTTTTTGGGCGAATTTCCTAATTTCGCGTATTAGCTTAGAAATAATTAGCTATTTTGTTTCCTTGAAGTGCTATTTACATTATGCAATCGATTTGAATAGATTTGGGCCACCCGGAGTCGGATACTCGTGGCAAGAGCGGGGTATTGAGTTGATTAGCGCAGTCAAGGTAAGTGGCTTGCCTAATTCTTTGTTGGGGACTTCCCCTTAGGCATTTTTATACTGATTTTGTTAGGTGGACGCCGTGTACGTGAGGTGATAAGTGCGTACACGGGTCATTGTTGCTAAAATCCTATTTTTAGTTCCAGGAAATCACTCATTTTCATTCCTATATTATTGTTTCCTGTCTTAACTGAGTAGTTAGCTTAGGACTAAGCATGCCTATGTCCTTACTTGATTTCCCCTTATTTGCTACTAGTTGCACTATGCTTAGGTAACTTTACTCTATTTTTGCCTGTTGTTTTTCCTGGACTGTTTAATTAAGCCGTATTCGACATACTTCTGCTTTGAATATTTAAATTGGGACTACGGACCGAGATCTAGGATCTTTCCCCTTGTACTACATTGCACATACTATTGAGATATATGTTGTGCTGAGCCGAGGTTATAAATTCTTCCAGTTTCCATTAAACCTATTTATCATTGCTCATCTATGTTTCACTGTTTTAAATTTATATTGACTTGTTTTAAAAACTCATTAGAGCCTCAACCTGACCTCGTCACTACTTGACTGGGGTTAGGCTAGGCACTTACGAAGTACCGAATGTAGAGTACTCACGCCCTTTCCTGCGCATGTTTTCCACATGTACGGATCCAGGTACCAACACCCGGTATCGTGGCTAGGAGCTACATTTAGTACAGAGCTTGTGACTATCGTGACATTCCGGATTTTGGGAAGTGAAAGTGTACATGCTGAGCAGCTATGTTATATCTACTTGAGTTCTTTTCCTGTCTTTATTTTATTGATTCTATTATTTTCCGAAAATTTTAGGCTTACCTAGTCGTAGAGACTAGGTGTCGTCACGATACGTTTCGGAGGAAAAAACGGGTCGTGACAGCATCCTTCCCGAGACCTACCAACGAAGAAACTGAGTAAGCTCAAGAAAATAGTTAAGCGATGACCAAATTATTAAAACGGGAAGAAGGCCTTACCATGATTACGAGCCTCCCACCGGCCCTTTGATAAAATCCGCCATGCATGCTCGGCGTGTGTTGTAATCGAAACTAGGCTCCTATCCTATTTATCGAGGTGGGGAATCGCACCCGGCATCCAAGCAACAGATGTATCGAGAAAAACACTGATAAGACAGGATGAAGAAGTGGAAATAACAAACAAAAATTAAAAACGGAGTCATACTTACGTTTCATATTCCTTTTCTCGCGAAATGGCAAGCTCTCAGCCGGAATTAGGTCCTTGGTCCTCACTCGGACGAACCGGCTGTCACGACCCGAAATTCCCACTGTCGGGACCATGATGGCACCTAACATTGAACCCGCTAGGAAAGCCAACGTATTTAATCATATTTATTAAAAACCTTTACTATTAAGTGAGAACAGGTAAAAATATACTTTTCCATAAATAAAATCTTAAAAATAAGAACAGATAAAAAGGGAATACATAACTAAATCCACAAACTTTACAAATTCTCAAACTAGCCAACCCAGATCTTTGGAATCACAATGTCACGACTATCTATATTAATACATATAAAAGGTTCGAAAGAAATAAATACGTCTGTTTTGAAATACTAAAATAGAAAATAGAGAAGTGGAAGGGGACGTCAAGGCCTGCGGACGCCTGCAGGACTACCTCAGTGTCTCCGAGTGGGGTGAAGGAAGCTGCCTAGCTCAATATCCACTGGGTCCTGCACCGGGATCTGCACAACAAAAGTGTGCAGGTGTAGTATCAGTACAACCGACCTTATGTACTGAGTAAGTGTCGAGCATAACCTCGGCGAAGTAGTGACGAGGCTAGGACACGACAAATAATACCACCTGTGCAATTTAATAATATATAAAAGAAATAACGACAGGAAGTAGACCACCTCTTCCTTACTCAAACAATAACATGAACAATAGTTTGGCAAGGGAAATGAACAATAAAAATAAGAAAATCACAACATCCCGGCAAGGGAGCAACAACAGAAATAATACTGTCCCGGCAAGGGACACAACTATAATCAATCTCACTCAAGTGTATAACTTAAAAAAATATTCCTCTAACAAATACTCAACAGTATTCACAACCAATAATTTCCATCAATGAATAACTACCAAATTGAAGTTTAAACCATAACACAGTAAATCTCAATGAAAATCACGTAATTCATAATATCCGACTCACGGGCATGCTTGACAACAACATATAGGTACTCGTCACCTCACCTATACATTGAACATGGTATAATCACGTAGCAAACAAGACTCAACACCTATTCCCTCAAGCTAAGGTTAGGCCAAACACTTACCTCGACTTCCACGATCAAAATCAAGCCTCAAGCACCACTTTTCCTTTTGAACCCGACTCCAAATAAATCGTATCGAGACATAATTGACTCAATAACATCAATAAATGCTAAAAAGTTCAATTCCAATGCTTAATTATACACTTTCTAACATTCTTCCCAAAAATCCAAAAATTGACCCCGGGCCCGCTTGGTCAAAACATGAGGTTCGGAAAAAAATTCGATCACCCATTCACCTACGAGCCCGAATATATAATTTGTTTTGAAATCCGACCCCAAAACGAGGTCTAATTCCCAATTAATCAAAAATTCCTAACGTTACCCAAATCCCTAATTTTCTACCCTTAATCTCATGTTTTAGGCCTAGAAATCTAATGGGTGTTGATAAATATTGAAGAAAAGGAGTCTAAGATTACTTACCTATGAAGTTATGGTGAAGTTTTCTTCCAAGAATCGCCCAAAGTGAAGTGAAGAAGAAGGAGTTTTGAAAATGGAGTCAAATCTCGTAATTTAATCTGTTTTTGACTAAAAATTATAACTGGGCGAATTTGGCTTACGCGATCGCGACAAGGTTACTGTTATCGCACAGCATACTGGACACTGCCTATCGCGATCGCGACTTAGGGACCACATTCGCATTGAGTAATTAGCTACCTAGCCCCAGCCCCTCACTAAGCCTATGGGATCGCAACTGAAGGGGTGCGTTCGCGTACAGCTAGGACCCTAAGGCTCCGCGTTCGCACCCAGCTCTTTGCATTCACGTAGAGCAAGACCATCCCCCAGGCCAGCCTGTGCTATGCGATCACAGAGGACCTTATGCAATCACATAGTACATTACACCAGACACCAGAAAAAGATCAAAACACCATATTTTTGCTAAGTTAAACACCCCGACGCCTACCCGAAACTCACCCGAGCCCTCGGAGCTCCAAACCAAATATGCGCACAACCTCAAAAACATCCTATGGACTTATTCGTGCGATCAAATCGCCAAAATAACATCATAAACAACGAACTAAATCCCAAAATCAATAAAATTTCTCAAAACATCTAAAACTTTCAAATTTACAACTGTGAGTCCGAATTACTTCAAATGATTTCCGTTTCTCACCAAACCTTCCAGACATGACATATATATTATTTTGAACCTGTACCAGGCTCCGGAACAAATATACGGGCCCCGATACCACAGATTTCACATATAATTAAATTTCTAGATTCCTTTATATTTCTGAAAACAATTTCTTTTAAAAATTCATTTATCAGGCTTGGGACTTCGGAATTCGATTCCGGGCATACGCCCAAGTCCCATATTTTCCTACGGACCCTTCGGGACCGTCAAATCACGGGTCCGGGTCTGTTTACCAAAATTGTTGATCAAAGTCAACTTAATTCAAATTCCAAAGATAAAATTGTCATTTTCCTCAGTTTTTCACATAAAGGCTTCCCGGCTACACGCCCGGGCTGCACACACAAATCAAGGTGAGATATAAGGAGGTTTCCATGACCTAGGAACATAGAATTAACTAGAAATACACGGGATGACCTTTTGGGTCTCACAATCTCCACCTCTAAAACAAACGTTCATCCTCGAACAGACATAGAAAGGTTCCTGAATCTGGGAAAAGATGGGGATATCGGCTCCGCATATCGGACTCGGACTCCCAAGTAGCTGCCTTGACAGGCTCACCTCTCCACTGAACACGAACCGAAGGATAGCTCTTCGATCTCAACTGACGAACCTGTCGGGCTAATATGGATACCAACTCCTCCTTATAAGTCAAATCCTTGTCCAACTGGACACTGTTGAAGTCTAGCACATGAGAGGGATCGGCAAGATACTTCCGAAGCATGGATACATGAAACACCGGATGCACGACTGATAAACTCGGTGGCAAAGCAAGTATGTAGGCCATCTCTCCTACCTTCTCAAGAATCTCAAAGGGAACAATGTACCTAGGGCTCAGCTTGCCCTTCTTTCCGAACCTCATCACACCCTTCATGGACGACACCCAAAGCAATACCCGGTCTCCTACCATGAATGGCAAATCACGAACTATGCGGTCTACATAACTCTTCTGCCTGGACTGAGCTGTACGAAGTCTATCCTGAATGATCTTCACCTTATACAAGGCATCCTGTACCAACTCTGAACCCAACAACCTAGGCTCCCCCGGCTCAAACCACCCAACTAGCGACCGACACCGCTTACCATATAACACCTCATAAGGAGCCATCTGAATGCTCGACTGATAGATTTTGTTGTAGGCAAACTCAGCTAAAGGTAAAAACTGGTCCCAGGAACCTCCAAAGTGAATGACACATGCCCGTAACATATCCTCCAAGATCTGAATGGTACGCTCAGACTGTCCGTCCATCTGAGGATGAAACGATGTGCTCGACTCAACCCGTGTGCCCAACTCACGCTGAAATACTCTCCAGAAATAGGAGGTAAACTGAGTACCTCGGTCAGAAATAATGGACACGGGCAGACCATGTAGGCGGATAATCTCCCTGATGTAAATCTTTGCCAATCTCTCTGAAGAATACGAAACTGATACATGAATGAAGTGTGCTGACTTGGTCAGCCTATCCACAATGAACCATACCGCATCGAACATCCTCTGAGTCCGTGAGAGTCCAACTACAAAATCCATGCTGATACGCTCGCACTTCCACTCGGGAATCTCAATCTGCTGCATCAAAACAACGGGTCTCTGGTGCTCGTACTTAACCTGCTGACAGTTCAAGCACGTTGCTACATATGCCACAATATCTTTTTTCAACCTCTGCCACCAATAATGTTTCCGCAAATCCTGGTACATCTTTGTGATGCCTCGTATGAATGGAATACTGGGAACTATGGGCCTCCTTCAATATCAACTCACGAAGGACATCAACATCAGGCACACAAATACGGCCATGTATCCTCAAGACTCCATCATCATCGACTGTAACCTACTTGGCACCTCCGTGTCGAACCGTATCTCTAAGGATACATAAACGACGATCATCATGTTGTCGGTCCCGTATACGATCAAACAATGAAGAACGGGCCACAGTATAAGCCAAAACACTTCTAGTATCTAAAACATCCAATCTCATGAACCAATTGGCTAAATCCTGAACATCTAAAGTAAGCGGTCGCTCCCCGACTAGAATATAAGCAAGAATAACCATGCTGACTGACTTCTGGCTCAAAGCATCGGCCACCACATTGTCCTTCCCCGGATGATATAAGATGGTAATGTCGTAGTCTTTCAACAGCTCCAACCATCTTCTCTGCCTCATATTCAACTCTTTCTGCTTGAACAGATATTGCAAACTCTTATGATATGTGAACACCTCACATGACACACCATACAGATAATGCCTCCAAATCTTCAACGCATGGACAATGGCTGCTAACTCTAAATCATGAACTGGATAGTTCTTCTCATGAACCTTCAACTGATGTGAAGCATAAGCTATAAACTTGCCACCCTGCATCAACACTGCACCAAGTCCAACCCGTGAAGCATCACAATACAATGTATATGGCCCTGAACCTGTGGGCAAAACTAACACCGGTGTTGTGTTCAAGACTGTCTTGAGCTTCTGAAATCTCGCCTCACACTCATCTGACCACCTGAATTGGGCACCCTTCTAAGTCAACCGGTCATCGAGGCTGCTATACATGAAAAGCCCTCCACAAACCGATGATAATAACCTGCTAAGCCCAAGAAATTCCGAATCTCTGTAGCTGAGGTGGGTCTAGGCCAATATCTGACTGCTGAAATCTTGTTGGGATCCACCTAAATACCCTCGGCTGACAAAAACTAGCCCAGAAATGCAACCGAACTCAACCAGAACTCACACTTCAAAAATTTGGCATACAACTGACTGTCCTTCAAAGTCTGGAGGACGACTCGAAGGTGCTGCTCATGCTCCTCTCGGCTGCGGGAGTAAATCAAAATATCATCAATGAAAACAATCACGAATGAATCCAAATAGGGCCTGAACACTCGGTTCATCAAATCCATAAAAGCAGTTGAGGCATTTGTCATACCAAATGACATCACCAAGAACTCATAATGACCATAATGAGTGCGAAAAGCTGTCTTAGGGACATCAGAGGCCCTAATCCTCAACTTATGGTAGCCAAATCTCAAGTCAATCTTCGAAAACACTGTGGCACCTTGAAAGTAGTCGAATAAATCATCAATCCTCAGCAAAGGGTACTTATTATTGATAGTAACCTTGTTCAATTGTCGGTAGTCAATACACATTCTCATTGTGCCAACTTTTTTCTTAACAAACAACACTGGCGCACCCTAAGGAGAAACACTAAGCCTGATAAAGCCTTTACCAAGCAAGTCCTGTAATTTATCCTTCAACTCCTTTAAATCTGGCGGGGCCATATGATATGGTGGGGTAGAAATGGGCTAAGTGACCGGAGACAAATCAATGCAAAAGTTAATATCCCTGTCGGGTGGCATACCCAGTAGGTCAGCAGGGAATACCTCTAGAAACTCACGAAAAATGGGCACAGACTCCATAGGAGGAAGCTCGGCACTAGAATCGCGAACATAGGCCAAATAGGCCAAACAACCCTTCTCGACCATGCGCTGAGCCTTCATATATGAGATAACTCTGCTGGAAGAATGACTAGGAGTCCCCCTCCACTCCAATCGGGGTGCTCCCGGTAAGGCCAAGGTCACAGTCTTGGCATGACAGTCCAGAATATCATGATAGGGAGATAACCAATCCATCCCTAAAATGACATCGAAATCAACCATATCAAGGAGTAACATGTCTACACAAGTCAAAAGACCACCAATAACCACTATACATGACCGGTAGACTCGATCTACCACAATAGAATCACCCACCGATATAGACACATGTACATGAGTACTCAGGGAATCACGGGTCATTATCAGATAAGGAGCAAAATATAAGGACACATAGGAAAATGTAGACCCTGGATCAAACAAAATGAAGCATCTATGCTGCAAACTGAAACCATACCTGTAATGACTGCACCAGAGGCCTCAGCCTCAGGTCTGGCGGGAATAGCATAGCATCGGGATGGGCCCTACCAATCTGAACATCCCTGGGTTGACCTACTGCGGGCGGACCTCTACCGCTCATAGAGTGTCCTCCACCTCTAACTTTCTGGCCTCCACCTCTGGCACCTCGACCTCCACCCCTAGCTGGCTATGGGGGTAGGGTGCACCTAGTGCGGGAATCATAGCACGGGAACCCTGTTGTTGAGAACCACCAGAAGCTCGGGGAAAAACTTGGAAATGTGCCCAGACCACTACAAGAGTAACAAGATCTCTGCTGCTGAGACTGCTGGCCCTGAAACTGTCCCTGTCGACCAGAATAACCACCGTGGAAGCTCTGAAACGACGGTGCACTGATAGGAGCTGGTGGTGCACCGCGGGATACCTCGAGTGCTGACTGGAATGGTCTGGGAGGATGACCTCTACCAAAAGAATCTCTGCCTCCAGATGAGGCACCACTGAATCGGCCAAAATGACGAGGCCTCTTGTCAGTAGTCTAATCGGCTTACCATCTCAATCCGCCTGGCCTCATTGGCCGCCTCCTGAAATGAAATATCTATACCTGTCTCTCTGGCCATCTGTAGTCTAATCGGCTGAGCTAGCCCCTCAATAAACTTCCTCATCCTCTCTCGATCTGTGGGGAGTATCATGATAGCATGTCTGGCCAAAGTGATAAAACGGGTCTCATACTGGGTAAATGTCATAGAGCCCTGCTGGAGACGCTCAAACTGCCTCCGAAGATCCTCTCTCTAGGTAACTGGTAGAACATTCTCCAAGAATAACTCGGAGAACTGAGCCCAAGACAAAGGCGAAGATCCAGCTGGTCTGGTCGACCAATAATCCCTCCACCAAGTCTTGGTGGGACCAAAAAGACGGAAAGTAGCAAAATCGACCCCATTGGTATCCACGATCCCCATGTTCCGAAGAACCTCATAGAAACTGTCTAAGTAATCCCGGGGATCCTTTGATGGTGCACCAGTGAAAGTAGTAGGAAATAACTATGAACCAATCCAATCTCCATAAAGCATCGGCAGACATGGATGCTCCATCAACAGCCTGAGCTGCAACAACTGGCTGAACTACTCCGGCTGTTTAAGGTGTTAGGGTCTGGAACTGAGAAACTAACTGCTCTAGGGTGCGGGTGGTAGGATTCTGGGCCCCTCCCCCAGCTTGAGAGACGGCTGGTGCTGTAGGAAGTAGACCTGCCTGAGCCACGCTCTCCATGAGGCCCACTAAACGGACCAGAGTGTCCTGAAGTACTGGGGTGGCAATGAACCCCTCTGGGACCCGAGCTGGTCCAACCAGAACTGTTTGAGCAAGAACCTCATGGGCAAACTCTACCTGAGGATCCTCCACTGGGGCTGCTACTCTGGGCTGAGCCCTGTCCCTGCCTCGGCCTCTATTACGGCCTCAGCCTCGTCCTCGGCCCCTCGTAGGAACTACAACTGGAGGATCGAGCTGCTGATCGGTAGATGAGGAAGCATGCATTCTCGCCATCTGCCAGAGAATAGAATAGAAACTCAATTAGCATTTAGAATTCAAATCGCACGATAGAGAAGAATAGATGTGAAGTTATTCCTAACTTTGCAGCCTCTAGGGGATAAGTATACACGTCTCCATACCGATCCCTCAGACTCTACCAAGCTTGTCCGTGAATTGTGAGCCTAGGCAACCTAGTGCTCTGATACCAACTTGTCACAACCCTAAATTCCCAGCGTCGGGACCGTGATGGTGCCTAACGTTGAACCCGCTAGGCAAGCCAACGTATTTAATCATATTTATTAAAAACCTTTACTATTAAGTGAGAACAGGTAAAAATCTACTTTTCCATAAATAAAATCTTAAAAATAAGAAAAGATTAAAAGGGAATACATAACAAAATCCACAAACTTTACAAATTCTCAAACTTGCCAACCCGGATCTTTGGAATCACAATGTCACGGACTATCTATGATTAATAGATATAAAAGGTCCAAAAGAAATAAATACGTCTGTTTTGAAATACTAAAACAGAAAATGGAGAAGTGGAAGGGGACGCCAAGGCATGCGGACGCCTGCAGGACTACCTCAGTGTCTCCGAGTGGACTAAAGGAAGCCGCCTAGCTCAATATCCACTGGGTCCTGCACCGGGATCTGCACAAAAAAAATATGCAGGTGTAGTATCAGTACAACCGACCCCATGTACTGAGTAAGTGCCGATCCTAACCTCGGCGAAGTACTGACGAGGCTAGGACACGACAAATAATACCACCTGTGCAATTTAATAATATATAAAAGAAATAACGATAGGAATTAGACAATTAAGTACAAAACGGGGGAAAACATGCTGCGGAAAATGGGTAGAAATTAACTGAAATAACGGAACAAGGCAATAGTTTAAATATCAAGATAACAACAGGAATTAACAACACAGAGCAAACAACTGTACGACATCGCCCTTCGTGATTTTACTCTCATCCTCACAATAAGTACATAGAAATGGCACGGCATGACCCCTCGTGCTATAATGTCATAATGTGGCACGGAATGACCCCTCGTGCTAAAATATCATAACATAGCACGGAATGACCCCTCGTGCTAAAATATCATATGTGGCACGGAATGACCCCTCGTGCTAAAATATCATACCATGGCACATTCCATGAAATGACCCCTCGTGCTATACACTCTTTCTCACTCAAAAAATAACAGGAACAACAATTTAGCAAGGGAAATTAACAATAAAAATCATAAATCACAACATCCCGGCAAGGGAGCAACAACATAAATAATACCGTCCCAGCAAGGGACACAGCTGTAACCAATCTCACTCAAGTGTATAACTTAACAAAATATTCCTAAACCGAAAAAATACTCAACAGTATTCACAACCAATAATTTCCATCAATGAATAACTACCAAATTGAAGTTTAAACCATAACACAGTAAATCTCAATGAAAATCACGTAATTCATAATATTCGACTCACGGACATGCGTGAAAATAACATATAGGTACTCGTCACCTCACCTATACATTGAACATGGTATAATCACGTAGCAAACAAGACTCAACACCTATTCACTCAAGCTAAGGTTAGGCCAAACACTTACCTCGACTTCCACGATCAAAATCAAGACTCAAGCACCATTTTTCCTTTTGAATACGACACCAAATCAATCGTATCTAGACATAATTAACTCAAGAACATCAATAAATGCTAAACAATTCAATTCCAATGCTTAATTATAGACTTTCTAACATTCTTCCCAAAAATTCAAAAATCGACCCTGGGCCCGCTTGGTCAAAACACGAGGTTCGGACAAAAACCCGATCACCCATTCACCCACGAGCCCGAATATGTAATTTATTTTGAAATCCGACCCCAAAATGAGGTCTATTTCCCAATTAATCAAAAAGCTCTAACTCTACCCAAATCTCTAATTTTCTACCCTTAATCTCATGTTTTAGGCCTAGAAATCTAATGGGTGTTGATAAATATTGAAGAAAATGAGTCTAAGATTACTTACCTATGAAGTTATGGTGAATTTTTCTTCCAAGAATCTCCCAAAGTGAAGTGAAGAAGGAGGAGTTATGAAAATGGGGTCAAATCCCGTAATGTATTCTATTTTTGACTAAAAGTTATAACTGGGCGAATTTGGATTACGCGATCGCGACAGGATTATTGCGATTGCACACCATACTGGACACTGCATATCGCGATTGTGACTTAGGGACCACGTTCGCATTGAGTAATTAGCTACCCAGCCCCAGCCCCTCACTAAGCCTATGCGATCGCGACTGAAGGGGTGCGTTCGCGTAGAGCAAGGACCCTAAGGCTCCGCGTTCGCAACCCAGCTCTTTGCGTTCGTGTAGAGCAAGACCATCCCCCAGCCCAACCTGTGCTACGTGATCACGGAGTACCTTATGCGATCGCATAGTACATTACACCGAACACCAGAAAACGATCAAAACACCAGATTTTTGCTAAGTTAAACACCCCGACGCCTACCCGAAACTCGCCTGATTCCTCAGGGCTCCAAACCAAATATGCACACAACCTAAAAAATATCCTACGGACTTATTCATGCGATCAAATTGCCAAAATAACATCATAAACAACGAATTAAACCCCAAAATCAATGAAATTTCTCAAAACTTCTAAAACTTCAAAATTTATAACTGTGAGTCTGAATTACGTCAAATGACTTCCGTTTGTCACCAAACTTACAGACATGACATATATATTAGTTTGAACTTGTACCGGGCTCCGGAACCAAAATACGGTCCCCGATACCACAAATTTCACATATAATTAAATTCTAAATTCCTTTATATTTTCTGAAAATAATTTCTTTTAAAAATTAATTTCTCGGGCTTGGGACCTCGGAATTCAATTCCGGGCATACGCCTAAGTCCCATATTTTCCTATGGACCCTCCGGGACTGTCAAATCACGGGTCCGAGTCCGTTTACCAAAAATGTTGACCAAAGTCGACTTAATTCAAATTTCAAAGATAAAATTGTCATTTTCCTCAATTTTTCACATAAAGGCTTCCCGGTTACAAGTCTGGGTTGTGCACGTAAATTGAGGTTAGATAGAAATACACTGGATGACCTTTTGAGTCATCACACCGGCCCATCCAACCCCGACCTTTGTCTCATCTATACTCGAGATGAGTGCCTTGATGGCTCGGCATTGGAGCTTTATTAGATCACCTTGATAAAGTCGAGGGTTGTACATCCTTATGAGATGGTCGAGGGTGAAAGGAAGCCCCTCAATTTTGCTCACGAAGAAGCGGAGAAGTATCAAAATCCTCCAGAAAGAGGGGTGGATTCTGCCGAGGGTCACTTGATATTTCTTGCAGAAATCCACAATGACCAGATCGAGGGGACCCAATGTGAAGGGGTAATAGTAAACACTTAGGAACCCCTCCGCATGGGTGGTGATCGCTTCTTCTGGTGTCGGCATCACCACCTCCTTGTTTACCTAGTTGCAATCTTTCTTTACCTGGTCAAGGAGGCTTTTGGGTATCGAGCATATATATCTCGATACCACTTCGCATCGACCAGGAACCGATGACATTTTCTCGATTTCTAAATCGAAACTAACGACACCCCCCCCCTCCCGGGAACAAACTCCTCAGGGCGTGGCTCCACCACTAGTTTCTTGCCAACCGGCGGGGACGAGGAAATGGTTTCTTTTAATGGAAATTTTTTAGATGTTTTGGCCATTTGGTTTTCGTAGGCAAAGAAGAGTAGAGATTGGAATATTTGTTGTTTTAGGAAGCCAAGAAACTCAAAGACCTGAAGATAGGAAGATTTGAAGAAGGCGAAGAATTATGAAGATCAAAATTAAAGTGATCGAAAGTAAAGTTTGAAAGAGAGAAGAAGGTGGCTATTTATTGGTTTCATAGCGATAGTTCAAAGCTAGTAGTGGCCGAGCGTCGACTGAGGAGCATTAAATGCCTAGAATATTGTACCAACGGGACGTTTTAGTTACCTCTGTTCAAAAAAATGAAACTCGAAAATTCATGTCGTTTCTCATCATCTTATTTCTTAGAAGGGGACTATCTATATACGATCAAAATAGGCCTCGCCTCATTCTGTATAATTAATCGAGACCAGGATGGTAGGCCGATAATCGGTCCCATGTTACATCAGATCACGACATGAAGATATATTACCCAGCTCGTAATTCGAGGACTAGTTGAGACCGAAACAAGTCGAGGACAAGACCGAACATGATAGACATCGAGCAAGAACGAAGAAAGCCTGTTGAGTTGAATAACGGAAAGTCGAGATATCCATGATCGAGCAAGGATCGTGGCAAAAATATCGGCACGTATCAAATCAAGACCGGTTATTGAGCCAATCATGGGATTTCCTACTATATTTAGAATTGTACCATAAGTAGAATTCTCCTACTATATAAAGGGCGGTTCTAATCATTTTGTAATCACCTCATTCACATATAACAAAGCAATACAATATATTTTCTCTCTTAAGCTTTCTTATTATGCTATTATGTTCATCCTTTTCAATTAGACATTTATTTGGTTCGAGGGCGATCCAACTCGAGGGCCAAACTGCACCTCATATTGGTTTGCTTTATTTTACAGTCAATCTCTAACATTAATCCTCATATTCATCAATTTGTGTCAAGTGAAATCACATATCCTTAAAACCACTTACAAATTTAACTGTTATCCGATTTTAAAGGTAAACATAAACCATATTGAGAGGCCTTTAGACTATGCTATAAAATTTTTACACTAACAACAAAATTTGCTTTCCAAATAACAAATTAATCATTTAAGATAAAAAAATATTGAATTTAATAAAAGAACAAGGGAGAAGAGCACAAAGAATAAAATGGTGGATTATCGGATGTTGAGGTCTAGAACTCAAAGTGAAAAAATTTGATTTGACTATCATCACAATCAAGAAAAAGAAATAAACGTATATATATAACATAATAGCTTAAGTTTTGAACATCGACGGTGTCAAAAATATTTACTCATTCTGATTAATTTAAACGATAATTGTAGTTCATTCTATTAATTAGTAATACTTATTGATGAATATATAAAATAACTAACCTAATATAATATGCTGAATTACACTAAAAGAAAACTGGTGCTTGAATACTTTTGTGTTGATGCAGTTTCAGAGAAGATTGTAAATGAAACATTATGTTGTTGATATATATAATTTTACTCCCATATAAAAAGAATAGAATTAAATTGAATAGTGAAGACAATATAATAATTAATGAGTGAGAAAATTATCATAATTTATGAACTTATCGGTATAAAATAACCTCAATCAAATAATATAAAATATATTGTATAATAATTATTTATATAAATATATAGTATATGGTAGTAATATAACGTACGAGTTTAAAATAAATTTGGGGCTTTCAAAATTAGGGGCCTAAGGCAATGGCCTGATTGGCCAAGCCTTTAGAGCCGCCCTTGCACGAAGCATCCCGTTTCATGCAGAGTTCGAGAAAGAGCCGCACCATAAAGGGTGTGATAAAGATAACTTATCCCGATACAAATATAAAGCACATATTAATGAGCGATTCCACGGCTCAAACTCATAACCTATAAACGAAAATAACCAAGGCTCCCTTACATCAAATATGACAGTAATAATATGTATGAACTGGAGGATGAACTATATAATTGAACCGTTAACCAATCAGTGAAAAATCTTATACACCACCTTTTACCTCCCAATTTCCACAAGTGCATGAAAGTACAAGTTATACCATTGGTTTTGCATATTTAACACGACTAGCGGTTGAAACATTCTTTAGTAAAGATTGACATTTGATATCGCGTTTCAAATTTTTTTCCAGTGTGTAATAGAATAATTTTTCAATATTAATTTTAAAATATAATATTCATATATACAATTTGCTAATATACTAGACAAAACAGTTTAAATTTAATAACGGAAAGCCAAACCTCAAAACAGAAATAATACTTTCAGACCTAAATTCATTTGCAAAACTAATTGTGACAATAGGTTAACGGTGTTGGGATATATACTATTAACTATGTGTTTGGTTCGGATATAATATTTATTATGGAATAATTGTTTATTCAATTTTAATAAAGTTTTAAATAGATCATATATCAGTCTGAGTCCTTTGCTTATATAGTAGATGATTGTGTATAGAGTTTAGCTTATACACGGAAGATTAAATCATCGATTTTTATAAGTATAAAGTTTGAGTTCACAATCTAATGATGGAATTGGACAAACCATAATGGATGATTATAGCACAAGATTAAATATAATTTATCTTGATTATGTGAATTGTTTAATTCCAACTTCCTGTGTTAGTATATTTTGTATGTATTGAACGGACCAAGTAGAGATAAATATTTTATACTGACTTAATGAAATAAACTCTCTAGCCATTAAATGTACTTATACTCTTAATCTTGATATAATTATTATTAGCTGTGTATATTATTATTGTTTTGATTTATTACAGCAACAACAACATCAACAAGCCCAGTTTGATCCCAACATGTGAGATCTGGGGAAGGTAGTCTGTACGCAGACCTTACCCCTACCTAATGCAGGTAGAGAGGTTGTTTCTAATAGACCCTCGGCTCAGGAAGGGCAAGAGGAAGAAGAGGAAAGAAAATAAAAAATAAAAAAAATAAAAATGATTGTTTTGATTTATTAAAAAGCGAAATTATTTCGTGGGTCAATATGCCTGGTAAATAGACAATAATAATGTACATTGGCGAAGTAATAGTAGTTGATGAAATCCATGTATTGGTTTAGAGATCGATGATACACCTTTATGAAAGCTTATAAGTTTTCATGTGTAAATCCAGACGGTGAATTTTGTATTCGATAGATGAAATAAATTAAGCGAAAGTCTAAAAGAAATAATCAATAAATTAAATCGTCAGTAATTTAATTTAATTGATTAGTATCTGAATCTTAACATGGGGATAAAATAAGATTTAATGGATGAATTTCGAAATTGAATAAGGAATACAATTATAAATTTTTAGTGGAATAATTCGTAATTAATTATGGTGGATATTAATTTCGAAAATTATAAATTAATTCCATAATCGGAAGCGTTGTTAATTAAATTCTATGGTCCCTGTTGTGCCTAAATAATAGGAAATAAAGGAATCCTTTTTCTGGTGGATTGAAACCCAACAGGTTTTGGAAAAGGATTTTAACCCTTAAAACTTGTGCTATAAATACATAAGGTTTTCCACCTAGAAAAAAGAAAAAGAACAAAGTGGCCGAAATTTTCAGACATTTTCCTAGAAAATTTCGCCCACACAAAATTTCTATTCCGAATATTATTTTGGTAACATAGTAGAAGATCGTGGAAGTTCGGAGATCGTGATCATGCGGGTGGTAGAGAATTCATTGAGTTGCTGTGCAATTGGAGGCTCACGTGATAGAGGGGTTTTGTTCACACTTCAAGAGGTAACCGGTGAAATCCCGTTTATGCTAGTTGTCTAGATTACATGTGATTTTGATACTTGGATTGCTTCTGTTGCTTATTAGAATCCAACAAACGGGTGGGTCTGGTTGGATATGAACGTGTCGAAAATAGGTAATTTTAAAAATGGGTAAATTATCCGACACGATCCATATTTAATACGGATAAAAACGGATTATCTGGCGGATAATATGGATATCCATATTATCCATGGCTTTTTGAATATGACTACTTTTCGGAGAATTTATAGTCTCCCAAACTTGAGGAACCCGTAATTTACGTCTTTACAAATGTAAAAGTCAACCATTAGTTATCCATTTTCTAAGTGGATAATATGGTTATTATCCATATTCGACTCCTTGTTAAAAAGTTCACTATTCAATCTATTTTTTAATAGAAAATATGAGTGGATAACTGTTTTCTTTTAACCATTTTACCGCCTAAAGGATCAACTAAGATTCGTTTAAAAAAAATAAATATTTGCTAGGTTATCGAATTCCAAGATATAATTCTGATGAAGGATTTCTTGTTATTTCTTAGAAATGGCTATTTAATACTACTGCATTAGAATGACAACATAAAAAAGATTTGCACACAACATTTTAGAAAGAGGGGATGATACAAATTAATATCGTCGTTATAATTGGTGATCCATTTAGAGGGCACCAACTTGATATGATCTATCCATTGGATTTGTAAGTGGCTTTTTTGGTTTAAAACAAGGTGCTAAACAAAATTACTTTATGTTCATTGGCGAACACGGGAGGTTACACAAGGGGGGTTCATTGTGATATTCGTTCTCATCAAGCACGTCAAGCAAACTTATCCAACACACGCCCCTTATCTTTCCCTTTTCTTGGATATCTTATTCAAAAGATGTTTGGGTAAGTTTATAAGTTGGTTAAACTATATTACGAGTAATATTTGACTTATTTTCAAAATGATACATTGATCATTTATTTCTTTCAACTTATGAACACGTTTGGTTTAACCAAGAATATTTTTTACTATTTTATTCAAAATATCCTTCCCAAAGCAAAACCTTTTGCTCATTCTTCATAACAATTTATTCGTCCTTTTTCAAGTAAAAAGATTTTTTTCATCTTTGTAGTAAATAGCTTTAAAGTCATTGTAAAAATATCTATTAATCAAATTTAACACTTGTATTCAAACACGAAACTAATCATTTATCGGAATGGCTTCGATACTTAATACTTATCGACAACTTTTAATCACATAAGCCAAAACGAGCTCTTAGAATCCAAAACCTAACTTAGTGAAAGCAGTCATGCCAACATATGCAAAATTTATTCTCAAATCCACTATATTCTTTGCATTGTGGTTCTGGATGAAGTTTACTATAGTAGCTTCTGCATTGTGTGAAGCAACAATTTTCATTGCAATATCCATCGTCGCATGGACCCAGACTACTTGCACATCGGTTACTTTCTGATACTGTATCAACTTCTCTCCAATTTTCCATTTCCATTGGAGCCAAGTTGCTATTTCCTACATTTATAGGAAAAGAAGAGAAAAAAGTGAAAAACGAACCATAATAAAAAGAGCTACAATATATACATATATAAAAAGCAGTCTGTCGCACGAAGCTTCACGCGTTCACGCAGGTTTCGGAGAAGGTATCGCACCTCAAGCAGAGGCAGATCAATAATTTTAAAGTTGAAGGATTCCTACAACGATACCAAGTTAATGTACATTATATTAATAACTGGACCAACGAACTTGGTTCCGGAACTAAATATTTTTATATATTTATTCTTAGTATTTAATGAATCCTTTCCACCTTTTCTTAAGCCGAGGGTCTATCGGAAACAGTCTCTCTACCTCTTCAGGTAGGGGTAAGGTCTGCATACACACTACTCTCCTCAAACCCCATCTGTTGGATTATACTGGGTATATTGTTATTGTTGTTGGTATAAATACATGGTCTAGCCAAAAGTTACTAGGTTCACGTGAACCCGTAACTTTTGCACCAGATTCATCCCTGACCTCAAGGGTGTGATGTAGGTAACGTATCCTGATACAAGTGTCAGCGACTGCGACTAATTCCACGGTTCGAACTCATGCCATATAAGTCACACAAAGATCATTTTTTTGCAAGGCTTCCAAACAGTCGCTGTCCAACTTTATTTAACACCATTAATGAATAAGCTGTTTTAAAATGTCAATTTTACTAATTGGTTAAAATAGTTTGTTTGATTGATAGAATATCACAAAATAAGTGGAATAAGTGGCAGATGTAGCCTTATGTCATGGATTCTATATATTTTTTCACACGGAATATAGATATGTATATATGAAAAATAATAAAATTTTAATAAATATTAGATTATGAACGCACAATTTTAAAAATACTATAAGTATTACCTGATACAAAAATGGGAAGAAGAATGAAGCAAACCGTCAGGGAGGGGAATAAAATGGCCATTCTCACTAGTAGTGAGGAAACTGGTGCTGATAAAATAGAATGAAGCAAAACGCACAATTTTTTTTTCTTTCTTTTTTTTAAATATTGATTGGTTTAATTTCTTTTGGCAAAGTTTGGCTATATATATTGCTTAGAAATGTATTGTGGTGTTGATTTTTTTTTTTTTGGTAACTAACTTTTTGTGGTGTTGAATCAAACAAAGGCTATTTTGCAGATATGACTGCATTATATTTTGCTTTTTTTCTTTTTATGTAGATTCTTATAATCTTTATTAATTTTATCCTATTTTAGCAAAAGTATATGAAAAGAAATATAATTATATGTACAAAAGGAACTTGAGTAAGTGAAAAACCAAGAGAAACCAAAAATTACGAATTTCAAGGCAATCATATAATGTAGACGAATGACTAGAATAATAATAATAATAATAATAATAATAATAATAATAATAATAATAATAATAATAGTAGTAGTAGTAGTAGTCGTCGTCGTTCAAGTTATAAGTTTAATAGTAGTAGTAGTAGTCGTTCAAGTTATAACCTTAATAGTAGTAATAGTAGTAGTAGTCGTCGTTCAAGTTATAAGTTTAATAGTATGTAGTAGTAGTAGTTAAATTTTTATAAGTTTAACCACTTTAAATTAACTTCAAAAATCTGAAGTTCAGACATACGCAGTGACAGAGCCATATTAAAGCAAGGTGTGTCACGCTATACCCCTACGCCGGAAAATTACATTAGTTTGATAGATAATATTTTCCCTTAACTTTTCGATGTATATATTACTTATAGTTTGACACTCTTTAATGAAAATTCTGGATCCGCTACTGAACATACGTGTGATAATTTTGAAGCAATCAATTTTGTCCGAAGTTAAGCTTAGTAGTTCCAAATTTTCGATATTAAGTAGGCGTTTGGACATAAGAATTGTAAAATTCCAAAAAAAAGGTAAAAAGAGTTTTCAAGTGAAAATGGTATTTGAAATTTAGAGTTGTATTTAGACATAATGTCACGACCCAAAATCCATCAGTTGTGACGGCACCTAACCTAAACCGCTAGGTAAGCCAACTAATAACTGCCCAATTCCAATAATAGTAATAAGACAATCAAACAAAGAAATAATCTGAATCTTAAACCTTTCCCAAGGACTGGTAGTACAAATCATGAGCGTCTAAGAATAGAATTGACAAAACTAAAATGAAATAATACAACATCTGCTTGGAAGTACATAAAATAGAATTTTTAGAATCTTAGGCTAACTCGAACAAAAGAGGCAGCTACCACAGGGATGCAAGCACCTCTTCAAAACCGGTAACCATCGAACACAGCAACAACAACAGCCAACATCTACACGCAATGTGCAGAAGTGTAGTATCAGTACAACCGACCCCATGTACCGAGTAAGTTACAAACCTAACCTTAGGTTGAAAGTAGTGACGAGCTAGAACATAGGTCGGGTCCAACACAAATAACCAACAATAGTTTGTAACAATGTAAAGCAATTAAGTAAAGAAGTAACTCAGAGATAAAATGCTCCGCCTTTTCATAGTTTCCCAAAATAGTTTCGCTTTTCAAATATAATAGTGAAAAATCGAAGTCTTTAATCAAAACCTTTCCAAATATATGAGCAAGTTGAAAACTGTAATCTTCCTCGAAAAGTGTAATATTTCCCAAAATGCTTTTCATCAGGTAAATGTTTCATTTTCAGATAGCATGAGGAAAGTACATCTCCATGCCTATATTCAATATGTATGAGAAGTCATGAATGACGTGATACAGTATAACATGAGGAAAAATGAATCTTTATGCCTTTATGTCAAGTGTGCATTGATCACGCTCAACTATGTCTTATAAAAGACTAAGCGAGAATTGTAAATATAATCCGGGGTATTATGCCCAGAGTCGATCCCACGGGGAATTTAGGTATCAATCAAGTCTTTAGAATACGCAACTTCTACTAAATCAATTCTCTCAAGACTTTTTGAATATAAATTGGTGATGTTTTACTAACTCTACTGACAGTAATAATAACTAACAATTACTAATAATGTGTTGTAAACAATTATGATAAAGGTCTAAGGTTATGGTTTCCCCCGTTGGTGAACTTACTTCTCGGATATTTCATATAACTTGATTAATTATCTCTATCAATCATGAACACTCTATCTACCATAAATCTCTCTCAAGTAATTATGATAATTTACTAGACGCACTCTCTCAAGTTACGCTAGCTAGATTGCATTACAGTTCACTTTAGATTGCACCCGAAGTATCGTTATTTCTAATCCAACTTCTAAACCCTCGGTTATGACTTTCGTCTATACTCCGGGAGTGGTGTTGTTCAAACAATTACCTAAATATGCACTCTCTCTCAAGTAGATACATACTAAATAGGCACCGCTAATTGATGTCCATTCAATTAACTACAACAAGAACATAGTTGAACAAATAGAGATGAACAATCAACCAAACTATATTAATATCACCATAAGTTTATCCACCAACGGGTTCCAACAAAACCCTACATTAAGAATATTAGCTACTTATATTCATAAGAATCAATTCTAAAATAAGTTGCATAATTGAATTACAAAATAATAAATAAAAGCTATAAAAATCAATATTTCCTTCACTGAGTAGTAATCCACAGGTTTTTCTTCACTTCAATCGCTTCTCCCCTTCAAGTTGTATTTTTGGGTCTATTTATATGTTTGGGATAAACCCTAAACATGTAGGAGACTTCTATTCAAACCGAGAAACACTTAAAACCTTCAAAAACTCGAGTTGGACCACACCAGGGACCTGGCTTTATGGCCCAAACGCCTGGATAAAGCCAGGCCATGCCTGGAGTTATGGCTCTAATGCTTGGATAAAGCGAGTCCAGGCCTGGCCTTAAGGCTCAAACGCCTGGATAAGGCCATGCCAGGCCTGGCCTTAAGGCTTAAACTCCCGACTATAGCCCGGTGCACTCCTCTTCGCCTCTTGAGCGTATTTTCAATA
>ML435074.1:0-13462 GCA_005239525.1 Nicotiana knightiana | reverse complement strand
ATGTGCATAGCCTTTGCTTTAAGTGTATTTTTATAGTTATAGTTACTATGCCTTAGAGGAATCATATAAAGGTAAGATAAGTTGCAACAAGAAAAAGGTAAAATCAAGATGATAAGCCAAATTGAGTGAAGAACTAAAACTTCATTTCATGGGTAAAGCTAAACATAGACATAACACCTCAAAAACAAAGTTGAGTGCCTTGAGTGATAGATCATGGTTCAAACATCAGGAATGATGAAAAGTGACCCTAAGTTCGTTCGAGGACGAACGGTTGTTTTAGAGGTGTAGAATGTGATACCCCGATAGGTCATCTATAATTTTAGAACCTAATTCTGTGTTTCGAAGCCTCCAATAGCTTCTTAAGCCCTCCTCGAGTTGCCTGCCAATCCGGGTATTTTTTCGGAAGGCTTTTATGTTACAAACTAATAAAAATAAGAAATTTCTCTTTTAAAATCTATCTTAGTTGACTTCGGTCAATGTTTTGAGCATACGGACCCGGATTCATATTTTGACAGTCCTAGTGGGTCCGTATCCTTATTTGGGACCTGGGAGTATGCCCGGAATCGAATTCGGAGGTCCCTATCTCGAGTTATTGATTTTTGTCGAAAATTGAAAGTTTAAAGGTCTAGTGATTTTTAAGAATTGACCTAATTTTGATTTTGTTGACACTAGGTCCGTAATTTAGTTCTGGAGCCCGGTATAGGTCCATTACTATATTTATGACTTGTCTGTCAAATTTGGTAAGAAACATAGTTATTTTGACTTTATCATTCGGACGCCAGTTGTTAAAATTGAGGTTTTAAAGTTTTCTTAAAAATTTCATTTGAATTGGTGTCCGATTCGTAGTTCTTGGTGTTGTTTTAGTGTTTTGATCGTGAGAGAAAGTTTGTATAGTGTTTTTGAACTTGTGTGCACATTTGGTTGGGAGCTCCGAGGGCTCGGGTGAGTTTCGGATGGGCTACAGATGGTTTTAGACTTAGAAAATTTGGTTTTTCTTCAGCTTCAGCTGTCATTTGGTTTCCGTCTTCGCGAACGCGAAGGTACTCTCACGATCGCGAAGAGTGACTTGGGCTTGGTGGGACTTTCTTCATCGCAAACGTGATAGTTGTGTCACGAACATGGAGTGTTGGGGGTTTTACCCTCCACGAACGCGTAGCTTTAGGGACCTGGGTGAGGGATCAACCNACGATCGCGAAGAGTGACTTGGGTTGGGTGGGACTTTCTTCATCGCAAACGTGATAGTTGTGTCACGAACATGGAGTGTTGGGGGTTTTACCCTCCACGAACGCGTAGCTTTAGGGACCTGGGTGAGGGATCAACCGTTTCTTCTACGCGAACGCGAGCACTGACTCGCGAACGCGAAGGCTAGGAGGGATCAGCCTTCCGGAACGCGTGGGGGACTCGCGAACGCAAAGGCTACTTGGGCTGCTGCACATCACGAACATGGCAGACCCTCCGCGAGCGCAAACAAGGCCTGACGCCCAATGATTAAAACAGACCAAAAACGGGATTTCTCCAATTTTCATAAACCTTCCATTTGAGCTCGGCTTAAAGGCGATTCTGAAGAGAAAACTCAATACCAATTCATAGGTTTGTGCACTTTAACTCATTTTCTTCCATTTCTAACATCACCCATGAATTTCTAGCCCTAATCTTTGTTCTTCCATGATAAAAAAATTAGGGATTTAGGAAGAATTTGGAGGGTTTTGAAAATTGGGGATTTGGACCTCAAATCGAGGTCGGATTCCTAAATTAATTGCATAATCATGCTCTGGGATGAATGGATAAATGGATTTTTTTCTGAACCTCGGATGTTCACCAAGCGGGCCGGAGGTCGATTTTTTACTTTTTGGAAGAAAGTGTGAAAATTCTAAATTTATGCATTGTAATTGATTCTTTTAGCAATATTTGATATTATTGAATCAATTGTGGTTAGATACAAGTGGTTTGGAGGAAAAATCTAAGGGAATGGCCTCGGTAGAGCTTTGAATTGACTGCAGACTGAGGTAAGTATTGATTAGGAACCCTTGAACTATGTGTTATATGAATTTCATATGTTGTGGTGTATATGCGATGTGACGAGTGCTTATACGCCACCGGATTACTTATTTTCCTAGTTTTTCGCTTTTCCTTAATTATCTCCTTCTCTGCATTAATTGTTATGTGCCCTAAATGCCTTCCATGCTTTAATTTCTACTTGTTAATCATTGTTTTTCCTGTTAAAAATGTTAGACCTCTTCGTGTTTTCATGACTTGCTGCTATTTGTCTTAATCGAAGTACTTGCACCTTCTAATTGTCATTTACTGGACTGGTCTTGTTGTGTAGTATTTAATACGTTAATTTCCAAGTTGGTATAAGGTTTCCTTACTGTTTCAGTTTTATATCCATCAGTTATAGTAGTTCTTTGATTTGAATTATGAAATTTATCGTACTTAGTGATTAATTGTACCGATGTGGTGGGATCGGGTTGCACGCAACAAGTGAAATAAGGGTGGATTGATATGGTGGAATAATGGTGAATTTTTACTGATATGGTGGGATCGGGTTGCACGCTGCAACAGGTGGAATGAGGGTGGATTGTTACGGTGAAATATGATACTGATATTGTTATATGGTGGGATCGGGTTGCACGCTGCAACAGGTGGAATGAGGGTGGATTGTTACGGTGAAATATGATACTGATATTGTTATATGGTGGGATCGGGTTTTGCACCACACCATATATATTATTTATTGTTGTTGATGTTGTTACGGTGGAATAAAGGAGGATCTGTGTTGTACGGCGGGATCGGGTTGCACGCCGCAATAACCTATGTGTTTCTATTTCCTTTAGTTGTGTTGTTTTCCGGTATTTCCATTTGGGCTGCTGCACATCACGAACACGGCAGGCCCTTCGCGAGCGCAAGGAAGGCCTGACGCCCAATGATTAAAACAGACCAAAAACGGGATTTCTCCAATTTTCATAAACCTTCCATTTGAGCTCAACTTAGAGGCGATTTTGAAAAGAAAACTCAACACCAATTCATAGGTTTGAGCACTTTAACTCATTTTCTTCCATTTCTAACATCACCCATGAATTTCTAGCCCTAATCTTTGTTCTTCCATGATAAAAAACTAGGGATTTAGGAAGAATTTGGGGGTTTTGCCAATTGGGTATTTAGACCTCAAATTAAGGTCGGATTCCGAAATTAATTGAATAATCGAAGTACTTGCACCTTCTAATTGTCATTTACTGGACTAGTCTTGCTGTGTAGTATTTAATACATGAATTTCCAAGTTGGTATAAGGTTTCCTTACTGTTTCAGTTTTATATCCATCAGTTATAGTACTTCTTTTGATTTGAATTATGAAATTTATTGTACTTAATGATTAATTGTACAGATGTGGTGGGATCGGGTTGCACGCAACAAATGAAATAAGGGTGGATTGATATGGTGGAATAATGGTGAATTTGTACTGATATGGTGGGATCGGGTTGCACGCCGCAACAAGTGGAATGAGGGTGGATTGTTACGGTGAAATATGATATTGATATTGTTATATGGTGGGATCGGGTTGCGCACCGCAACATATATATTATTTATTGTTGTTGATGTTGTTACGGTGGAATAATGGAGGATCTATGTCGTATGGTGGGATCGGGTTGCGCACCGCAACATATATATTATTTATTGTTGTTGATGTTGTTACGGTGGAATAATGGAGGATCTATGTCGTATGGTGGGATCGGGTTGCACGCCGCAATAACCTATGTGTTTCTATTTTCTTTAGTTGTGTTGTTTTCCGGTATTTTCATTTGAAACTCTAAGAATTGGTAATTATGATCGTTACTGGCTTGACTCTTGAGGTTGTAGCAATTATTTTCAGTTGACTGTCTTATTTCGTTCCCCCAATTATGCACATCAACATCGACAAGTCCATGGACCCCAAATTTTTATCACTAGTCATAAATATGTCCACCGGATTAGATAAGAACCTGTATGAAATTATTTAGCCAATTACAACATATTTGGGATTGACGCATTTTTATTGCCTTCATTTTAGAAGTAACAACAGGTTTTCGCATTTTCATATTCTCTGAATCCCTAAAAGGATGTTAAATGGCATAAAACANTTCATTTTAGAAGTAACAACAGGTTTTTGCATCTTCATATTCTCTGAATCCCTAAAAGGATGTTCAATGGCATAAAACTTTAATGTCAAATCACTAAATCAATGTTCAAACTAAAAAATTAAGTAGAAATTATCAACACTCAGATGATTTTAAAACAGATCAGGCTACCTATCAATCTATTTGAAAATGGCACGCTCAACTCGCTTTTTGTTCATTTTTGCCACGAAAACATAGCCGCTACAATAAGAAGCAGGCGAAGTAGTTAGAAGTACTCGCTTCACGCCCTTAAATTATTATTCACGAATGAATTGGAAAATCTAACAGAAAGATTCGATTCTAACTTCATAGAGCCGGTGATGTTGTTGCCTGCGCGTGGGCCGTCCCCCACTCCCGTCCTATAATGATGAATCACTACCTTCCAATTTCATCCCAAAATAAGAATTTCAAGCTTCAAATATTGAAAAATCGTGGTGTTCTTGGTGAAAAAAAAAGCCTATTTTTGTGATAAATTTAAATATGGTGACAATATTTAAAGACCAGCCCTTTGCGAGAACAACCGATGCAATTTTGTGAAGGTCCTATGGGTAAAAATTCCTAACATCATGAGGTCACNTTGGATTATATTTTAGGTTTAATACATACTAGTTCAAATGAAATATTTAAGAAAAAACTCAAATGTATTGACAACTTAAAGACAATGGTCCGTTTTTTTTTCTTTTGGTTTTAAAAGATTACTACTATTAATTAAACATTGTTTACAAGGAGGGGATGCCCATTGGCAGCGTTACAAATGAGTGGTAGGGATTTCCACCTATCTTAGTACTACTATCTGCTTGGTCATTGTTAACATTTAACAAAGTTACATCAAAAAGGTCAAGCTTGCTACTACTACTACTAGGATCCCTTGACGTTGGCTGTGGTGTTTCCAAAAAGTTGCATGGAACTTGCATGGGGAGGTGTTGTTGTCTTTCCTCGTGGAGTTTTTGAAGGAGAAAAAGGTGGAGCTTGATTCAAAATAGTAATATTTGTTCCTCAGAGTGCCATGCCAAAATGTGCTAACCCGTCCGTTGTTGTGTTACGCTCCCTGTATACATGAGTGATCGTTGGCCTATTCAGCTGCTGGATCAGGTATCTGCAGTCATTCAACAAGGAGGAGTGAGATTCAGTATTTGAGTTTAATAATTGTATTACCTGTAGTGCATCCATCTGAATATGGAGTGGCATAAGATTGTGGTGTACAGCTATTTGCAGTCCTCGAAATAGGCCCATAAGTTCTATTTTTATGACTGTAGTTGAGGGGTGGTTGCCTGCATAGCCCAGTACCCAACTTCCCGTGTGATTTCGAATTAATCCCCCATAACCTGCCGTTAGGTTATGCAAATTTAAAGCCCAGTCGGTGTTTAAGTAATAGGTTNGTCGGTCCTCATGGAGTTGTTGAAGGAGAAAAGGTGGAGCTTGATTCAAAAAAGTAATATTTGTTCCTGAGAGTGCCATGCCAAAACGTGCTAACCAGTCTGCTGCTGTGTTACGCTCCCTGTAAACATGAGTGATCGTTGGCCTATTCAGCTGCTGGATCAGGTATCTACAGTCATTCAACAAGGAGGAGTGAGATTCAGGATTTGAGTTTAATAATTGTATTACCTGTAGTGCATCCATCTGAATATGGAGTGGCATAAGCTGGTGGTGTACAACTATTTGCAGTCCTCGAAATAGGCCCATAAGTTCTATATTTATGACTGTAGTTGAGGGGTGGTTGCCTGCATAGCCCAGTACCCAGCTTCCCGTGTGATTTCGAATTAATCCCCCATAACCTGCCGTTAGGTTATTCAAATTTAAAGCCCCGTCGGTGTTTAAGTAATAGGTGTCTTGGGTAAGGGGGTTGCTTTTGTGGTTCTGTGCTTCTGAGCTTTGGGATAGGGTGCTTGTGTGGTTAAGTAGTAGTGTTCAAAGGTCAGTTGCATTATTGTGTGTAAGAAGGGTTTGGTGGTAGTATTTTCAAAGCAATTTTTATTACGTACAATCCATAGATGCCATAGGGTGAAAGGCATTAAATGATGCATTGGCACACCCTTGTAGTAGGAAAGATTTTTGGGGCACAGGAGAAGTTTAAGCCAAGGGTGAGTGGTTGTGCCATGCATGGGGAGGTGCTGAATTGTGTGTGTCAAGTTAAGTTCAGCCCAGATAAGTTTTGCATGTACACAATGAAAAAGGACATGAGGGATTGTTTCTATATCCGAATTGCAAATTGAGCATCTGTTTGTATGTGTAATGCCTAGGGCATATAATTAGTCCCGTGTGGGTAGTCTATTGTGGCTTACTAGCCATAAAAACAACTTTATTTTGGGTAATGTTTTTATCTTCCAAAGCCATTGGTGACTGGGGTTTGGGTGCTCAGGTTTTTTAATGGCAGTGTAGCTGGACTTAACAGTGAAATTGCATGTTGGTGTTAAGCTCCATATGATACGGTCTGTGGACGTGCCATATAGATGGATATGGTAGTTATTTATAAGATGTCGTATTGAAGAGGGTAGATGAATGGACAGTGTTGTAGGTGAATTAGAAATTAATGTTAACACTTGTGCTACTGTGTATTGAAGTTCCTGAGATTTGAGGAGCCCTGCAACAGTGCTTCTAATGGTAAGATTTGGTTCTAGCCAATTGTTCGTCGAGAAGAGGACATTTGTTCCTGTTGAGACTTGCCATTTTAATCCCTTTTGGCAAATAGTCCACCCATGCATTATATGTTTCCAAATGGTAGATGTCTGTTTTTTGGGAGGGTGATTAGGAGAAATGTATTTGTGAATCATTAGTGAGGCCCAAGGAGTTTGAGGATTACGAAAGAGGCGCCAAGCTGTACTAGCTAATAATGCATCATTTTTTTGGACGAAGTCTTTGAATTCCTAATCCCCCTTGTTCTTTAGGTTTGGTAATTGTTTTCCAATTTACTAAATGCATCCTACGTTTTTGGGCAGTAGTTCCCCACAAAAAGATTGTTTGATAGGATTCTAGTCTTTTAATAATGTACGAAGGAAGAGACATTAGTTGCATAACATGATTCAGAAGTGTATTTAAAGTAGTTTTTATTAGGGCAGCCCGACCTGCTATTGTTAAGTCGATGGTTTTCCATCCTGCTAACTTTGCTTTAAAATTATGAATGAGGAATTGATAGTGGTGTTTTGTGGGTTGACCTAGAAAAATGGGGAAACCTAGATATTTACCAAAGGTTTGGCCTTCCTTCATTCGAAAAGTGGATAAGATATACTCTTTATTGTGAGGCGACAGTGTTTGGGAAGTATATTTCAGATTTGCAAAAGTTTATTTTTTGGCCAGATTTAGAGGTGAAATTATTGAGTACATCTATAATTGTATTGACACTAATAGTAGTGATTTTTGAAGCCAGAATAATGTCGTCAGCAAAGAACATGTGTGAAATTTATGGCCCTCTTTCTTTAAAGGATAGGGGGTTCCAAAGGGTATAAGTAACAACGTTGTTAATTTGACGGGAGAGCATTTCCATACATATAATAAAAATATAAGGTTACAAAGGATCACCTTGCCTGATGTCAGTGGATGGGGTGAAGATATGTGTGGGAGATCCATTAAAAAGGATGGAAGTATTGGTGGTTGTGATGCATGACATGATGTGTTTTATAAGTGAGGGGGGAAAATTAAAGTAGATGAGTGATTGTTTAATAAAGCTCCATTCGAGTTTATCAAAAGCTTTTTCAAGGTCAAGTTTTAGAAACATGCTAGAATATTTTGATTTTGAGGTTTTGAAGGAGTGGAGGAGCTCTTGGACTATGATAGCATTTTTGGATGCCCTACGGGTTTTTTGAAAAGCGGATTGGATGGGGTTAATAATTTTTTGAAGGAAAGGTTTAATCCTATTTACTATAATCTTGGAAATAATTTTGTAAAGGGTGTTACATAAACTAATTGGCCTAAAATGGGATATAGTGGTGGGAGTTTTTATATTTGGGATCAAACAAATAAGAGTTTTGTTTAATTTTGGGGGGATAAGGTCTTGTTCAAAAACTTGATTGCAAATAGTAAGTATGGAAGGTTTTAATTGAGTCCAAAATTTTTGGTAAAATAGAGGGTGGAGCCCATCCGGGCACGGTGATTTAAGTGGTTAGAATTATTGCCATGAAGATTTCTTGTTCAGTTAAGGGAGTTGAGATAGTGTTGACTTCTTCATGGGACATAAAATATTAAATCGACCAAAGTTGGTCGCTATATTGTATGCCCGGAATATTTGGTCCTTTTACCTCAGAGACCAAATAGCGACCAACTTTGGTCCCTAATGTAAAGGGACCAGCAAAATAGCGACCAAGCCCCGTTGGACGCATTTTGGTCACTTTTTCACTATTTAGCGACCATCTTTGATCGCTTTTGGTGGGCGCTTTTTTCCGGATTTTTAGTAGTGATATGGGAACATACGTTGCACCACAGACCACATAAGGATTTCTGAAGTCATAAACAATTTATTTTAGTTGATATACTATACGTTGGTGGCTAATCTTTGGCAAGTTACTTAATGAGATGTATTGGATTCTTGTTGCAGAATCTATTGGTGCATGATTAGCTTATAGAATGCAATGTGAAATTAAAATGCACTTGTATTTTCGTTAACCTTTACTTAGGAATGGCAATGCTGCGGTGCGGGACGGGGCAGGGCAGGTTTACTCTTATGCGGGTGTGGGGCGGCTTAAAACAGTTTTTAAACTTTTTAAAGTGGGGTGGGGCGGGTTGCGGGTTGCGGGTTTAATTCAGGTTCAACGCGGGGTAACTTTGAATTTTAGCTTTTTTTGAACAAAGCAATCATTTCAATTACAATTTCACATTCTTCTTCACTAGCACGAATACTATTTTGATTTATAATTATATTATATTAGTATACATCTTTACTGCCAATATTTTTTCTTTTCTAACTTCTCCCTCTCTGGTTGAATGGCCTTATTCCATTTCGGCGAGGGCGCTCATTAGGGTTTAACGAATCCTACATAGACAAAATTGAGTTAGAAAGGAGTAAAGAGGAAACCGAAAAGAAATGAATAAAAACTAATAAAGTTTAACGCCATGCACTTTGCACAGGGATCAGCTTTGGCATTTGCTAATACTTTGCATCACAAATACACTGGTGGGACGTAGAATTGTTGGTATTTAAGCTTAGTGTAGTTTAATTTTAAGCTTAGTATAGCTTAATTTTAAACTTGGAGTAGCTTAAAGAGAGTGAATGGAAAATGGTGGCAAAAGAAATGGAGGGAAGTGAAAATTTCAATTAGTGCACGTTGTCCCTCATTGGAAGAAGGAAAGAAAATCTATGTGTATATAAAGAGAAGCTCTTCTTCTAGCTCTTAAAGAGTTGAGAAAAAGGCAAGCCTCGCGCTGTCGTCGTTGTCGCTCGCTCAGCTCGGCTTCGACTTCGGATTTGGTCAACGATTGATTGATTAATCTTTTTGGACAAAACTCTTTCCAAATGATTTAATTAATTAATGCAAAACTTTCAAATCCGCAATGACCCGCGACCTGCGACCCGGTTCAGTCCGACCTGTTTTCTTTCCCGAATTATTTTAAATCCGTTTTTAAATTTCCCGCAATATTCATACCTGTTCAAAACAGCTATGGCTGTTCTGAAAGGATTCACACATGTTCTAACAGCTATGGCTGTTGTGAAAGGCTGCAAAACCTTTTCAGAAAAAGTACTAAATTGGCTATAAATATACCTTGAATCCCAGAATTTTTACTTACTAAATTCTGCACAAAAATATTCTAGTGTGTTTTATAACCATCAAGTGGTTCGCTGATCACCAGAGTTTTTGGTACCGATACGCTGGTGAGTTAAATCGTTTTATCCTGTGAGGATATATTCCAACACCTCGGGTACTTGAGGGGATAATTTCCTTAAGGACACACTGTGTATTCAGTAGGCTCGATTTATTCTTATATTATTTTTCCATAGAAAATCTAAGGACGCCTGGACTAGCGCGCTCGCGCTCAGCACGCGCTAGTGGTCCCGTTAGTCAGGTTTCTCACTGTCCCTGGTAAATTCCACTAGCGCGGCCGCGCTAATCCCGTGCTAGTGAGGTTTCTCACTGTTTCTGTATTTTCAGAAAAAAAATTATTGTTTTATATTACAACAATAAAGATTACTAACAATCTTAAGGAAATTATATTTTTATTTTATGTATTCTGTTTGTGGAGATTAAAACCTGTGTGTTTTCTACTCCTTCGGAATTTTATTATTCTGATTTGAAGATATAAACACTTCATCAGAATTTTGAATTTCAGAAAACTATTTGAAGAACATAAAAACTTCATTGTTTTCTGTGAAACAATATATGAAAACTTCGATTTTTATTTGTTATACATATTGTTTATTGTTGATTACAGTATTGTTTGTTGTTCTTGTTTTTCCATTGATTGAACTCTTCTGTTGTTGACAGTGAGAAATGTCAGTTGATAACGGAAGTACTTATGCAACTGTTGTGGCAACGACGATAGCCTCGTCGAGCCGGACTGTAGTTCCACCGGCAGAAAAGCCGGGGAAATTTTCTGGAGCCAACTTCAAAGGATGGCAGCAAATAGTGTTCTTCTGGTTTACCACACTTGGTACGCAGAAATTCACGAGTGAAGAGTCTCTAGTGCCTGCTGCGGACATGCCGAACAATGAAAAGTTCATGATTATTGAGGCGTGGAAGCAGGCAGATTTTCTTTGCAAATGGGATAAATACTTCGAAAGAATTACGGGACGCACTTGAGAAGAAGTACAAGACAGAAGATGCATGCTTGAAGAAGTTCGTGGTTGCCAAGTTTCTAGACTATAAAATGATAGACAGCAAAACTGTGGGAACCCAAGTTCAGGAACTTCAACTTATTTTTCATGACCTTATTGCTGAAGGTATGGTCATGAATGAAGCATTTCAAGTGGCTGCAATGATTGAAAAGTTTCCTCCTTCGTGGAGAAATTTCAAGAATTATCTCTAGCACAAGCGCAAAGAAATGAAGTTGGAAGATCTTGTGATTCGTCTCAAGATTGAGGAAGACAACAAAACAGTCGAGAAAAAGTCTCGTGGAAATTCAACGATCATGGGAGCTGATATCGTTGAAGAAACTGCTCCAAAAATTAAGAAGAGGAAGAGATCTTCTGGACAGACTAAGGAGCATAACAAAAAGAAATTCAAGGGCAACTGCCACAATTGTGGAAGAGTTGGTCACAAAGCCCCTGATTGTCTGTCACGACCCAAAATCCCTAAGGTCGTCATGGCAACGGACACACGTTGTCACGACCCAAAATTCCCTAAGGCCGTGATGGCGCCAGACACAAGGTCAGGCAACCCAAAACATTAATTTATTGAAATAACTTTAGAGTTTTTAATATTTTCGAAATCGTTACTTTCTCTTGCATCTCATAATCAAACAAATAAATTTTTGTAAACTTAAATATGACAACACATCAATTTAATTTAATGAAGTAAATCCCAACACGTCCCCAGAACCCGGTGTCACAAGTACATGAGCAACTTCTATGAATTTTACAAATATTACAAAGCATGTCCGAAATACAACTGGACAAGGAAATTTAAAATGAAATAGATATAGTATGAAGGTGACCCTGTCAGTTGCGGATCGCCTCTGGAAGATGCAGCTCGCCTAAGTCTCCAAATCCTCCACATTGCCATGAAGGTACCTGTGCAATAAAATGCACAGCAAGTGCAGCACGAGCACGAAAACAACGTGTACTCAGTAAGTCGCCCGCCTAACCTCAGAGAGGTAGTGACGAGGGGGAAAATTAGACTCTTACTAAGGTCCGACAATACAACATATGACGAAATACAATAGACATGAAGGACAGCGAGCAATAAGTACATAGCAAATAACAGAATCCAGATAATAACTGAAAGAAATAACAAGGTACTAGAATCTCCTTTTAACAAATACCTGACACTCCAGTTACAAGTGACTCAGAACTCAAGTGACCGTACACATACCAGGACAAGACAACCGGCCTGAGTCATAAAGGTGGTCATAGGGACTGGGGTCATAAAGTTATCCCACGATCTCGAATCATACCTGCGACTTGTGTGCTGTCTCGATATAATAATAAACTATCCCACGATCGCGCATCATCCCCGTGACTCGTGTGCTGACTCGATATAATAAGCTATCCCACGCTCGCGCATCATTCCTGCGACTCGTGTGCTGACTCGATAATAATAATAAGCTATCCCACGTCCGCGCAACATGCGGCTCGCGTGCTGACTCGATATAATATTAATAAGCTATCCCACGGCTGCGCATCATACCTGCGGCTCGCGTGCTGACTCGATAGAAATAATATTTTTAACATAAAGCTTCCCTCGATCGCAAATCATGCATGCGACTCGAGTACTGACACATTTCCACACGTTTAAATCCACTTTGATTAAGAACAATAGTTTTTTCATGAAAAATAGTCAAAATTCGTATTCAAAAAGCATGAAACATAAGTTTCGAAATCATTTGTTTTTGAAAACTCATTTGTCAAATTTAACGGTATTCTTCGATACGATCAAATCCAGGTACACATATATTTACAGCGGAATCAAATTCTCTTTAGAAAGAAAGACGTTTGAAATAAGGATTTGATTTCCGAGTTTGGGCGAGTGGAGTCCTAAGTAGATCCATGACCCTCATTGGAGAGATTGGTGTTCCCCTCCAGCAAATTGCCCCAGTTCACTGCTAAGATATTGTTCCACGTTGTGCTATGTCTCATGCAGAGCTTGACGATGCTAAGAAAATTTGTTAGGAAATAAGATGCAATATGGCATAAAAAATAATCTTATGAAAATAATATTTAGACGTCAAATTCATGAGAATGCGAATTTATTAGGCAAACTTATAAAAATATAATTTGATGGTGATATATTTCATGATCGGCAAATCCATAAAAAAATTTTAACTTATGAAATAACTGCATTTGGCATAGGCCGCTGGTGTCGTATTTGCAACCGAACATTGTTGATACTTTAGAATATCATTTTATTTGTAATAAGTATCTCCTATAATGGATTTATGTTTTATGTGCGTTGCCCTACCAATGTATTGAAAAGGAAAATTATATCATAAATAACAAGGTAAAGCAAACTGAAGATCACTAGTATAATTACTTGAATTACAAGAAACACTTGAATAGTTTAAGAAATTAAACAAGTTACGTCTAACTTCAAGAAACTAGGTCACGTTAAATATTTTCTTGCTTCTAAAGTTTTCATATTTGTTCTCATAAATTTTGAAACTTTAGTTTAGGAAACTCTCTCCTTATTACTATAGGATATAGGAAAACTTAATATTCCCTATATATAAGT